>AUXN01000433.1:0-11655 GCA_000482125.1 Strigomonas galati
GAATTGGCAGCAATATTATTGTTCGTATGCAGACAAAATAAGTAAAAGAAGATGATTTTAAAATAAAAAATAATATACAAAAAAAAAAAAGCAAAAGAAGATATGGGAAACACCAATACCATTTTTATTTTTGCTCTCTTTCTTATTTTATTTTATTTATTTTCATCTTCTTTTTGTTTTCTTATTTTGCTCTGTTCGACAATTTTTAAACTTTTTATTTGATTTTCTTTTCCGTTCGTTTCTTTCTTTTTCTTGTTTCTAACTTCATTTTTTAGTTATTTTGAAGTTTACTCTTTATGATTAAAAAAAAAACAACAACAATAATAAAAGCTACTGCATTATAGTAGACTAATACATGATCATCTTTTAGAATGTTTTTCTTTATTATACGATATTTTATCACTTAATCTTCTCCCCCTTCTTTTCTCTTTCTTTCTTTTAAACGTAAAGCGGAAAAAACCATATTTTGAAATAAAAACTATACAAATAGAAAGGATTGATCAAAATAAGAACAAGAAAAAAAAAAGATTGCTGAATTTTTTCAAATCTTTAAAAATACTTATTATATATTTACGTTTTCTTTTTCAAATATTTTAGCTTGCATTTTTTCATTTTTTACTTCATTTTCTTACTTTTTTACTTTTTCTTTTTAATTTACTCGCTTCAAAAATAAAGCAAATTAATACGTGAGTAAATAATACACTAACATCAACACCAACAGGAACAAAAAAACTAATTAATTAAAAAAAAAAACAAATAATTTTCAAAAAATAAACGTTTATAACAGTGGTACATATAAATATTATAGCTTCTGTTAAATACAGGACACGTACATTCACATTAATATCATTTTTTTTCCCCCCTTCTACATTGGGATTAGAAAACAAAAATGCCACAACTGTCGCCAGCTGGTGACAATAACAATAGTAGTACAAATAATCACAATAGTCATGTAGAAAAGAATGGTGCTTCCTCCTCCTCTGGCGGAAAGCAGCGACACCACGACAGCCGCAAAGCACTAGAAGACCTCAAAGTAAAGCTGATACCAGCGGCGCCACGGCGGCAGTTATTTCTTGTAGATACAGAGTTAGACCCCATCTTGAACAAACACCAAAAAGATGAGGAAGTGCGCGAGCGACGGCGTCTGCGGAAGGAGCAGCAGGCAGGCGCCACCGATGCCCATGTAAGTCACGACGAACCTGTAGAAGAAGAGGAGGAAGATGATAATGCAGCTTCGTTGCAGTATATCGGCACTACGCAGTCCATGTTCTTTACCTCTGCGAACACGCAGCCGCGGCGACGGACAGCGGCGGCGGTAGCAGCCGGAGGAGAAGGAGGGGGAGAGGGAGCTGCTGGTGCTACTGCGACCGTTTCACCTCTCCCAGATGATGACCGCAAGACGAAGAAGAGCAAACACCGGAAGAAGCGAAATAGTAATACCAATAGTAGCAGCACCGGGAGCGGTAGCAAAACCAAAAAGCGAAGAAAAAAAGAAGACAAGGACAATCTCAAAATGTACGAGCGCACTTTTGAAGAACCGGTCGAGCTGCAAGTAGAAACCCTCACCTCTTTTATTGTCCGTAGTATGTTATTTCTGTGGTACGCGGCGTGCATCACAGCCCTCATTGTGGAGGTCATCTCCTGGGCGCAGTGGTCCTCAGAAAATGTGTGCGGCGTCACCGAGAACACGAGCGCCATGACGGTGCCCTACGCCGACATTAACTGGCATTATAATAGTACCACCGGAATGACGATGCCGAGCACAGGCGACCCTTATCGGTTTCAATATGTGAAGACAAACATGCGGCGATTGTGGAGCTGGAACAGTCCGTGCCTCTCCGCGAGCGAGGTAACACTAGTGACCAATGAGACAACAGGAGCGAACACCACCTTTTATAACATCAAATGGCAAGGGCAAGGATTTGACCGCACGAACGACCCATTAAAACGATTTAGACGACTTATTTTGAGCTTCCCGCTCCCGACAGAGTCTGCTTTTGCGTCTGCGAACAAGCGAGAATACTTACTTGTCGTGAACGTCACCTCGCAGATCCAAATCAAGACGAACAGCGGCAGCGTCCGCAACACCCGCATCGTCGCCCAGTACCCCTTCTTGCTCGTTTGCAAGAAGAAGAACAAGTACGGTCTGTGCGAGACAGTGCGGCTGCCAGAGGAGTTATTACAAGAGAGTGGCGTCATGTCGCTGTCGCTGGAAGTGCTCCAGGTGCCGGTGGAACTCGCGACCACCATGATCAGTATGACGGTGTCGAATGATGCGTACATTATGGAGCCCAACTATCTACAACATGCCACAGGGAAAAAAAAGAATGTGCTCCAGATGGGTGCGGCGGTGGGCCTTGCCTATCAACGCCACTCCTACACCCTCGGTACCGTCATCTGGCGCTACGTGTTTATCTTCTTGTCTTTCGTGCATTTCCTGCGCTTCCTCATCTATTCGAAGCGGACAAGCCCCCTGTACGAGCAGCTGTGGGTGGGCGTCTTACAGATCGCGCTGCTGTGGTATCTTAACCCACTCAATGCGCTCAATGTCGTCACGCAGCCCAACGCGACCGTCTTGGCTTTCTTAGAGTTTCGCATTCCAACGTACTTTTATGCCATCATGCTGAGCTTTATGTTTTCCGTCATGACCGCGTCAATGAAGTGGCGACAGGTGGGCGAGCTGAGCGATGTGGATAGTGACGAGGAGGACGAAGCGGAAGCCGCCAAAGACGACGAGAAGGCAAAAGCCAAAAAGAAGGAGCGCGAAGAGAAGCGACAGAAGAAGCGAGAGGAGCAGCTCCGGAAGCAAGCGGCCTCCCCACAAGAGCGATCAAGACAACAGCACGTTATCGATTTTCTGATTCGCAGCCGCAATGTGTACGAGCCACCGAACTGGACGAAGCTGATGGCCATTGCCTACATATTGGCCATCTTTATCCTCGACATTATCGATGCCTCACTTCTTGATAATCAGAGTGTATTGCTGGAGAAGCTCTACAACGAGAGCACGAGCAGCAGCACGAGCGGGAACGTGTCTTCTTTCCTGTACTTGCCGACTATATCGGTCTCAGCCCCGCTGCGCTCGGTTGCAGCGTTGCAGAGAGATTGGGTGTCGTCGTTGGAGACGGTGGAGGATACGATGGCGGATGAGGCCTTCCGCGCTGCCACCGCGGCTGCTAGCCCGTCCGACAGCATCTTCAATGCTCTCTACTTGGAAGTGTACTTCAGCGCGGGCACGAGCTGGTTTGACTCGACCAATAGTTACTCCCACTTCTCACGCATCTACTGGGCAATTATAGGCCTGCTTCTCCTGGGCGCGGTAGTGAACTTGATGCTGCTCCTGTACCTGCGCAGCTATCTTGGTAAGAAGCCCTACTTGGACTGCCGCCCACAGCAGCTCGCCTGCCGCTTCTTCTCGGCCATCTTCTTCGTAACACTCCTCTTTTATCTTATGCAGGTGCTGCTCTTCTTCCTCTTTTATAACTTTGACCACCCAGGGCTCGTCTCGCGCTACCCGTTTATCCAGCTACCTCCTGTGATGGTCGCGTCCATCTTCGTGAACTGCATGACGCTGATTTACACAAGTCGCAGCCGTGACCAGCATGTCCCGGTGCGGCCGACAGACCCGCGCTGGAAGCACATGGTCTGGCCAGACTCCTGGTACCGCTGGCTCGCCCGCCACGGTGGCAGCCAGTACCTCTTCGCGACCGAAGAAGAAGAGGTGCGCTTCTACAAAATCCAGTTTCAGTTCCGGCTGCGGCAGTACATGGCCAAGTGGCGTCGGCAGCACCCGGGGGAGACAGCAGTGGCGCCGGGCGGCGTGGGCGGGGTCACATCCCTGCGCAACTCCGTCATCATGGGCCTCGATAAAGAAGAGCAACAGGACGCGCTGGCGGGAGGTTTCGCCGCGAACGACGACCTGCAGGCCGGGGACTCCACCGGATGGCACCACAACTTTTACTATCATCACGACAAGTTTATGAATGATAACAAGACGCCAGCAGAGAAGGACAAGGAGGAGGAGAAGCAGAAAGGAGGGACCCCAAAGCCACAACGGAAGGCGACGGCACTACCCACTACTGTCACCACCGTGACGCATACAGACCCCAGCCACGCGCCCCAGGAGTACACCACCGCCAGCACGACCCACCCTAGCTCCAACCACACGACGCCGCTGATCCCGTCGCAGGAGGACGAGGAGAACCACGACCCACATCATCATCTTGACCAGCACGAAGAGGGAGAAGCTCAGAAGCATGTGGGGCCGCTGCCGTCGCCGCTGACACGCTTCCCTGCTGTCCTGCACAAGGAGCCGGAGACAGACACGAACCCGTCCCACCACGCCTTCACGAGCGACCCCCCGTCGCGGGCACGGCCGACAGCCGACGCGCTCGGCAAGAGCCCGAGTGATACCCTCACCGGAGCTGTGCAGACCGCGCCTGCTTTAGGACACGACAAGAGTAAAGGAAAGAAGTCCCCCCAACAGTCAGCTGCAGCGGGAGGACACGACCAACAATGCCAGTCGGCGCGGCAAGGCGCAGACGACGCGGCATCAGCAGCAGCTGGACGGCGGCAACACGTCCTTCCTCTCCCAGTCCACCAACCTCGCGAGCTCGATTCTGCCGGACCGCCGTATCATGAACATGGACCTGTACTCGACCTACTTCTTACCTGGTATGCTGGAGCAGCAGGGCGGCGGCGTCACCAGCCCCAACCGTAATGGTGGTGCTGGAGGTGGTGGCGAAAGTAGTATAGTGCCTCCGCGCCGCACGCGCAGTGAGTTGGTGTTTCGCCGCGCAGACGGGATGGGAGAGCCGGAGGTGGCTGCTGGTGGCGGTGGCAACAACGCCAACGCCCCCCGCCAACACCACCACCACCATCATCACCACCGCCGTCACCACAGCGAAGACGCAGCCATGCTGATGCGCAGTGCGCCCAACTCTCGGGGCACGTTTTTGGACAGGGCGTCGTCGGCCTCTTCCGCGTCGTCCTCTTCGTCGTCTTCGCGACCGTCCTTCTCTTCGGCCTCACCGCTACCGCCCGGTGCTGTACCCGTGCACTCAGATTACCTCCGCCGCGCCCGCACGATGCCGGCACCAGAGGACAGTGACATCTTCGGTGCTGATGCCCTCGGCAGCGGCGGCCGGCAAGGCTCGCGCCCCCTCGTTGCGCACAGCCCACCACGTCAGCAGTCTACCTCGATGGAGCCGCGCGGCCACATCCACAGCCGGCAAAACAGCGGTGTGCTGAGCCAGAACGCAAGCATGTATCTCACACGCAACCCAGACGGCTCGCTGTATCTGCACACGACCTCACCGAGCGCGCCGGCTTTTGCAGCAACGACCACCGCTGCTGCAGGAGGAGGAGACGATAAGCGACGCCGTCGTAGCAGCGGTGCCGCAAGTGGCGTCAGTGGTGCTGGCGGTGGTGCTCGTATCACGAACCGCCGTGGTCGTCTCGGCAACACGTCTGTGATGGGTGTGACGTCGCTCAACACCTCTTTTGTGCACACCGCTACCACAGGAGGTGGAGGTGGTCACCGGCCTGTCGGCACAACCTCCGACATGCCCTCGCATCTGCTGCTGACCCACACCGACGACGACGATCATCTCAGCGACGCTTCCTCCCCCACTCCTTCCTCCTCTGCTTCTTCTGCCGACGCTGGCACGGCGGCCACGACTTCGCGCAAAAAGAAAGGGAAGAAGAAGCAGAAGCAGCACAAGAAGAGCAAGAAGGAGGACCACGACGCTGGTGTGCTCACGCTCACGGAGACGAAGAAGAGCCGAGCGACATCTCCAGACGGATCGACCGCCTCTTCTCGCGCTTCCTCTGCCTCCTCGCTGCTCTCCAAGTCCTCATCGGACGCACACACACAAGCGCGCGAAGCGGACGAAGAGTAACCTGACTCTGATGCGTGCGGTGACGACGGTGCGCCGCAAGATGGGGGATGCGCTCGAGGCCGCGGAGCGTGCTGTCATTGCACGTCCGGCGAAGCGTATCGAAAGCTTTGAGACGTCTCTCTTTGACGCCGCTTTTCGCCCCTTTCAGCAGCACAACTACTTGCCTTTCTTTAACCTCGAGACGGCGATGGACTGTTATAACTTGTCGTGGGAAGTGTACAATATGAACCCAGAGCAGTACCTACAGGAACAAGAAGCACGACGCTTGAAGAAGCTAGATGAAGAAGCAGCTGCAGCTGCGGCAGCACAGAACCCGACGTCGCCTACCAGTGGTGCTGGTGGCGGCAGTGCCTACAACGACAAGCGGCGGAAGAGTTTACTCTCGATTCGCAAAAAGGGCCGCAAGAGCATGTCAGAGCCACGCAGTCCTGCAGGCACAGGTGGTGGTGGTCGTGATTCTTCTTATACGCCTTCTCCTCGGGAGAGTCCGCGCTCGAAGCGGGGTGCGTCGTCCGTGCCACCGCCTGCGGGCTTTTCCAGCTCTCCTCTGCACAGCTCTGGCAGCAGCGGCCGCAACCACAATAACAAGAATTACAGCAACCCCAAGAAGACGAGCCAGCTCGATGATGAGGAAGGACACGTGGGGAGCATTTGCCGCGTCGGCTCCAACATGACACCACCGCCGCAGTCGCCGCTGACAACCACACCACCGCTGGCAGCTGGTGGCGGCAGTCTCGCGGATGTGACACGACGAAAGCAAGCAAGTGCAGGCAACTCTCCCACTACCACGCCCTTTCCCTCTTCCTCCGCTGCTGCTGCACATGCCGACCAGGAGGAACAAGAAAAGAAGAAGAAGAGGAATAGGGAAACGGAAGACCCGCCAGCCTTCCAAGACAGCTTGACCGGAGCGGAAGAAGATCTGCTGCGCGCCCTCAGCTCTCTCACCGAGGCGGAGCGTCAGGCGAAGAAGGAGGAGGACGCCGCCGCAGCCACCGCGGCCGCTGCGGACAGCAGCCCACTGCCAGCAGGAGAGTTGCCACCCGTCGATGTAGAGCAGTACGGTTTCAATTTGCTCTTCATCACGGAGGTCTACGACGTGCAGGTGCTGCTGGCAGAGATGGACCTGACGGCGCCGGAGCACAAAGGGAAGGCGCCACGGCTCATTATCAGTTTCCGCGGTACAGCAAACATGTCGAATGCCAAGTACGATTTGAATATTCATCGTGTTGTCTGGCGTGAGATGGACCGCGCCCATCGTGAAGAGTTGGAGGGCGAAGGGGAAGAGGAAGACGAAAGTGAGAAGAAGAAGGAAGGGGAGGATGCCAAGTCCACCACTGATAATGGCAACAAGAAGAACAAAAAGAAGAAGAAAAAGAAAACAGAGAACAAGAAGTACAAAGAACAGGAAGGTATTGACAGCGAGGCCGAGGAGGACGCTGAAGAAAATCAAGAGCTCGCAGATATTATTTCCAACGTGAGCACGCTCCACCAGCACAACACAGAGGAGGACGCTGCGAGCCATCACACCGGCCGCGCCGCGCAGACGGCGCAGCAGCAGCAGATGGCGAATAACTTTAAGGAAGCACCGCTGATTGGGTGTCGTTCTTGCATGCAGCGTTGCTCGGACCGCACGTCGCGGCACCCCGCCGTGCACGCTGGCTTCCTCGCCATCTGGAAGGCAATGCAGCGCCTCGTGCTCCAGAAGCTGTGCGACTACCTAAACTCGCACAGGGACGTGGTGTATCGTATCTTTGTCACGGGGCATAGTCTCGGCGGCGCCCTGGCCTCGCTCTGCGCCTACAGCGCCACCCGCCGCCTCAAGAAGATTGACTACCCATTGCCAGAAGTCACCGTGTACACCTACGGTCAGCCCCGCTTAGGCAACCGTGTCTTCTGCCGTATTTACAACCGTGCTGTCCCGCGCTCTTTCCGTGTCATGAATGAAAGTGATATCGTCGTCACCATGACCATGTTCGGCAGCTATCACGTTGGTGTAGAAGTAGACGTCGACCGTCATGGCAACTATATTATTAAACCGACGGAGATTGAGAAGCTGTTTCCACCGACCAAAGGACGTGGGCTCTCGGTGTTAAACCATCTTATGATTAACTATGGACACTCGATGAATGCCATTGCAGAGAAGACGACGTGCCCAGCGCGTGGCAGAGAGCCCTACTTGACCGCGAGCGAGGAGCGGCGGCAGCACTTCCAGGAGAAGGAGGCTGCTGCGGCTGCGGCGGCTGCAGCAGGGAATAAGGCGGAGAAGGAGGAGGAGGGAGCGTCGGCGTCGAAGCGGAAGAAGGCCAATGGTCAGAGCAAAGCGTGCTCTTAATTCATAATCATAATAAAGTGCATTTGTGTCTTTTTTTTTCTGTTTCTTTTTTAATTTTTTTATTCCCTTTTATTACTATTTTTTTTCTTTTCAATATACAAAACTGATTTTTCTTACAAAAAATAATAATAATAATATGAAATTAAAAACGTTTTACGATGTAATCAATCAATCAATCTATTCGCATTTTTTTTATATATTTATTTCTTTCATTCCAATATCCTTGTACATTTCTTTTTTTTTTATTCCACTTAATCATTATGACAATCTTAAACAAAAATACATATGATAGAGTAAGGCACTCTCTTCCTTTTACATTCGATATCTTTATTTTTTATTATCACCCCTTTTCGACAAACTGTTGAACTCTGCACTGCCACTTGCACATATTTTCTTTCTTCTCCATCCTCTTTCCTTCTTTCTTCACAGCTTTACTTTACTTTATTTATTTATTTATTTATTTATTCATTTATTATTATCACGACAGTTACATTATGTCGGCCCCTCTCTCTCTGAAGGAAGGCCCCAAGAGCGCGACCGCCGCCGCCACCATCCTGCAGACCACTCTCCAGCGCATTGCCCTCGTACCGCCGCAGCATGACGTGGTCTGGTCGAGCTGGTACGCGGAGCTGACGGACCCGTTCAGTGACTTTAGCAGCTACGCCCCGGAGGTGCCGCCGCCCACACCCGCTGCAGGCGATGGCACGGCAAGTGCAACGACGACAACTGCTGCTACAGGTGCAGCACCGCTGCAGCCGACCGGCGGCTCCAAGCGCACCCTCAGCGCGCGTCAGATCAGCGGACAGTTTGATGAGGAGGTCGCGAAGAGCTGGGAGGAGGATTGGGAGGACGAGGACGTGCTGGACACGTTTGATGCGATTATGGGTCAGATTAATCGGCATGAGGCGTCTGTGGCAGCGTCGTCGGGGAAGGCGTGAGAAAAATAAATATATAGAAAGTCAGATGGATTTATGTTGTTTTAGATTGCCGTGAATGTTAATGATAATAATAATAATAATAATTAATATTATGAATGGAGAAAAAAAAGAATGCTCTTCTGCCTTTTATTTTCATCATTCCAATTATTGTGTACATATATACATACACACGTACAGTTCAGATTTTTCAATTTACTTTTTTTTTTTTGAATTTTGTTGCATTGCATTGCGTATGTAATGTTCTTTGTTGTTGTTTATTTCCGTGATAAAAATCGTGTTATAGAAAAGTATCTTTCCAAATGTTAATGGGTCAAAATAGCAAAAGAAAAAAATGAATCATAATGAAACATTTTTACAAAGCAAAAAACAAACCTTTCTTTCTCCTTCATCTCTCTTTCTCTTTTTCGTTTCGCGTACAACAAAAAAAGCAGATAGTAAATATATATACATATATATTTATTTCGTTTCGTTTCGTGTTTCTATCACAGATATAAATAATAATACATTGAACTTTTTTTTTCTCTAGTTCTAAATACTCTTAAAAATAAAATAAATAAAAAAAAACTTAATCTATCCTTAAATACCAAATAACATTCTAACGCTAGCTATTAAAGAAACAAAATACAAAATCAAAAAAAAAAAAACAATACCATGCTGGCCCGTAGTCTCTTTCGTCTCTGCGCAAGCAAGAACCCCATACCAGCTGCAAGCGCTGCTGCTGCTGCCACTAGTATTAGTACTACTACACCTCCTTCCTATTCTTCTAGTTCCACTGCTGCGCCTGGCAGCGCGGTCACCAACGCCTCCACCGCGTGGATGACCGGCGCGGCCTGGGCCGGCCAGCTCGGCCCCGAGTTCCAGTCCATCGCCCCGGAGAAGTTCCTCCAGCCCCTGCCTGACCACTTTCTGACTCCGCGCGCGACCACCGACGTGGAGCCCGCCGAGGAGCTGATGCAACAGCTCGTGGCCGAGAGCAAAGAGATGTATAAGGGGATAGATGTACGCGACCCAAATTCGCTCGCTGTGTATGAGGGCGAACGGCCGCAGTGGCTGACAATGGGCGGCCAGGTACGCGCAGTGAGTGAGTTTATCTCCGGCCACCTCTGTCATCATATTTCTCTTCCAGAGTGGAAGCAGTTGTTTGATCTGCAGTACGCCGAGATGGACTTGACGTACTGGCTCTACGTCCTGCACTTACACATGATCAGCCGCCGCGCGACCAGCATCCCCATCGAGCACTTCGCGCGCCGCCGCGAGGTGCTGGAGGAGCTGCTGATGACCATGTTCGACAGCTGGGCGAGCACCTCCGAAGACATCATGGGTCGCCCCCCGCTCAACAAGATTAAGTTTTATATTCGCGATATGTATTATGTGACAGCCGTGAACTTTGAGGAGGCGCTGCTGCACGACGGGGCGGGCGCGGACCTGATGCTGCTAGGCTTTCTCATGAAGTTCTGCCCGCTGCCGCGACCGGAGGACGTGCCCATGTACACCTATTACACGCTCGTGCATTATATTCGCTTTCACACGGCGCTGTTTGACCGCATGTCCGATGACGACTTTGCGAAGGGGAACTTTAACTTTTTGAGCCCGACAGATCCGATGGTGTTTGAGAAGTATAATGCAGTGCAGTATGATGAGGTGATTAAGTCATGGACAGTGAATGAGGGAGAAGGAGAAGTTGAGCAGCCCAACAACACCAGCACCACTGCCACCTCCAGCTAGCTAACGTTGGTGTTTTTATTTTTATTTTCATTCTTAAATGTAGCTTTTTTTTCCCCCCCTTTTTTTAGCTTCGTTGTGAATGTTGATGTTTTAAATGGTGTTGTTTGTTTTAGTTGTTTCAAAAGAAAAAGTTTCTTAATTAAGACGGACATTTTTTTTCTTTTTTTTTCTCTATCTTTTTTTCTTATTATGGCTTCTTAAAAAATAAATAAATAAACGAGAGGGAAAGAAAAGAAGAAAAAAATGTTTGTTCGGCCACACAGTAATATTAATATTAGCCAAAAATCAAATCACAAAATTAGAAACATCAGAAAACGTAGGCATACTGTTGATTATCACAAAAATGTATTGCGCTCAAAACAAAATATGAAACTACATAAACTTCTCATGAATACTATTTTTTCTCTCTTCTGCCCTTTCTTTATTTCTCATTCTTATTATAAGTATTAATCAACAACCAAAGGTTTCTTTTTCTTTTCTTTTTTCTTTTCTGTTTTGTAGTTTATTATTATTATTATTATTCAAGTAACGACAACAGAAGGTACGTTCACGTTCTTTCTCTTATCTTTTTAATAAATATATATACTCTTATACATCACACATTTGTAGCGCCACTCAACATCTACGTACTATATATATATACAAAAATACACACCATATACGTTTGCTTTTACTTTTATACAAATATATATTTATATACAAACAAAAAAAAAAAAAAAGATATTGATAGCGTGGAGAATCCTCCTCGTTTTTATTTATT
>AUXN01000434.1:0-11646 GCA_000482125.1 Strigomonas galati
GTCACTGATAAAACGAAAAGAGTTATTAGAGCAAACGCTTTCACAAACAAGCAGTAATAATAATAATAATAAAACTCCTGACAGTAAAAATCAAACGAAAATCAAATTGCTAGATTGGGAAGAAAAGTATCCACTGAAGAATAAACATAACACTACTAACAATAATAATAACAATAACAAAACTTCAACAACAAATAGTAATTTAAACAATAATGCCAAATTCTACGCCACATCCGATTTGCTTTTAACGAAACAGCGAAATGCCATTTTTGAAGAAGTGTTAAAAATAAACGAACGTGAAAAACAAAATGCCAAAAACGCCTATTTGGATGTCTTGACGATTTTGTGCCGGCAAACTTATGGAAATAATAATAATAATAATAATAATGATAATGCGGCTCAACCTTTAGCATTAACACCACCACCACAGCAACAAGAACAACAAATAACAACAACAACAGCAGAAGAAGAAAAAGATGCAAATGCCACTACAGGAATGTCCTTGGCTACCGTTGTTTCTGTTTCTGCTAAAACGGCACCATCAGAAACTAATAATAATGATAATATCACAATTGCTCCTACTAGTAATGCAAGTGTCAATAATAATAATAATAATAATAGTTTAAGTAACATGTTTGTAACCGCCGCGACAAGGAAGAAATTAAGTTTAAATGAAAAGATTTTAGTGGCATTAGAAAGTACGATTCAATATGGGCGGGAATGGTTACGCTATACGTCTTCGTCTTTTGATCCCAATACTATATCTACTACAACTACAAGCACCACAAAAGAAGAAGAAGAAGAAAAAGAAAAGAAACAACAACAAAAAGCAAATGCGAATGATAGTAATGATGATGAACAAAGTGAAACGGAAAGTGAAAAACAACGAAATAATATCACATTATATCGTAAAAGTAACGCAGACGCGTTTAGTTATGTGATGAATACGTATTTTCAGGACAGCTCGCTTTTTATTCACTTTTCACTTCAACAATTTTTACAATATGTCGCTGCCTTTTTTTCCATCACACCTCAAAACTATAAATTATTTCTGTCTCATTTTCTCAGTAACAGTAACAATAATGCTGCTACTAGCGCTGGCAGTGGTGGTGGGAATAATAACAATAATAATAATGTGTTTTTAGATTATGAAGGACGTTTTAGAAATATTGATAAAACGATAAAAGGCAAAAATTTAACAGAAGAAATAACCGCACGTATAACGATACATGGTGTAAGGCGCGTACCACAACAAACGTTATTATCAGCAGCCGCAACAGCAACAGGCGCATCTTCCACCTCACCTCTCAAAACAAATAACAGTAATGAATCTAACAATAATGAAACTAATAATAATAATGGAGCGAATGAGAATACGTATCGGATTCAAATTCAAGCCGAACGACAATCTATGATGACAGCAGCTGTGACACATAATAATAATAACAATAATAATAATAACACAAATTTTAATAATTATAACAATAATACTGCTACTACTAAAAAAGAAGATAATAACATTTCTTTCCAAAGTCAGTCGTTTGTACTCCATTTATACGACGCGACGTCTATTTTGTTCTTCTTGTTAAAAAATAATAAAAAGATTGCCGAAGGAGGGTTTCATGTAAGTCCGAATAATAGTGCGATGAAAAATAAATGTAACGTGGTGTGGCTACCGTTAAAGGGAAAAGGCTGTCATAATACGGAACTGAAGTTAACGGTGGAAATTTTATAAAACAACAACAACAATTGTTATTATACAATTTTTTCAATTTCTTGCTTTTATATGTAAATACTTATACCTCTCAAAAAAAAAAAAAAAAAAAAAAAAACAAAAACAAACAAACAAACAAACAAACAAACAAACAAACAAACAAACAAACAAACAAACAAACAACAAACAAACAAACAAACGAATGCTGTTTATTTTATTTTATTTTTCCCCTCATGTATTATATTATTGATACTTATATATGTGCTATTACTATCAACCACCACAACATCATCAAACAACAATAAAAAACCAAGAAAAATAGAAGCATACAAGTGAAAATTTAGAATTCCTGTTATATAATAGCATTTTATACATAAACATATTTATATTCTCCCCCTTTTCCCTCAAGCAAAGCTACTTAGATTCACTACATCTACTAAACTAAGAAAAACAAAAATAGATTTTTTATATTAATGCAATGTTTAGACTATTCTATTCTTCTCAAAAGCACAAATCATGTTTTTTTCTCCCTCTTCACAATTATTCCGTGTTGAACTTTTCTACCACAGCAGTGAGTCAAAATCGTTTCTTAACTTTTCGTTCTTCTCCTTCACTTCTTTTATGTCCAAATAACAGGAATAATACTCCAACAAAAAATAGGTTTGTGAATAGACGAACCGTAAAGAAAGTACAATTAAGAGGTAATAATAATAGTAGTGAACAACAAGAAAGTGTAAAGGTAAATGTACAGAAGGAAGAAGAGGAAAAAGAGAAATTAGTGGTACCACAAGAGAACATTCACAAAACAGAAAATAGAAAAAGAGAAGAACAACAAGTACATTTAGACATTCATTATGATAATAATAATACAACTAAAACATCTTTTGCACCAAGACGGAACGAAAGTAGATTTCAGCACAAACCACAACCAAAACAGAGACCAAATCGTTTTCAAAAGCAGCATCATCAAAACAAAAACAAGAACAATGATAACAGAAATGAATATGAACAGAAAGAAAAGGAAGACCCTTATCTGCTTTTTAAAAAGGAAAATTCTTTTTCATATTATATCAAATATAATACTGTTCAAAATAATAATAATAAAAATGCACCTGTTATCATTACTGAAGATCATATAATTAATTATTTAACCAATTTAAAACGTTTATTGCAATATCATAAAAATATGCCAGCCAAAGTCAAACTTCTCAAAAACATCGCGTATATATTTTTTTTTGAAACGCTAAATGATCTTTTAGTTCCATTTTCTTTTGACAATAATAATCATAACTATAATAATAAAGTTGAGTGGTCTGTACGTTTAGCAGAAACCATTATTTCCTATTATCAATTATTTGTACCGTTAAATGCGCGTCCAAATCCACTTTTGGTACATGCGATTTGTTTTCTCATGAATGATCATCAACATAATAATAAAAATAATAAAACCGAAAACAATAAGAGAAATAATATTCAACAGATATGTCAACAATTACGATATAAGACCAATTTTGGCGTCTCCGTTTTAAATTTGCTAAAAAGCACGAAAAATGTGAATGATATTCTGATTGAAAATGCACATTATTATTATTATCAATTCTTTTTAATTCATAATAAAGAAACTACTACGAATAAAAATATGTTTCCTTCTGCTGAAATGCATTTTGCACTTTTAGAAATCTATTTTACACAAATTGTACTACCCGAAACTTATGATTTATTTCACTCTTTTTGTCGTCATGTCATCGTTCAGAATGAACAAATCCAACAACAAAACAATAATAATAATAAAGATAAAGAGGATAAATCCTTTTACTATTTGGATAGTATTCTGAGAGAAACCTTTTCTCTTTGTTTGACAACCTTTAATAAAATTATTTCTTCACAGTTAGTCCATAACAATAATAATAGTAGTAGCGAAGAAAAGAATTATATTTGGTTTAAGTTTCAAGAAAAAGACTCTTTCATTTCTTTTTGTCTTGCACACGCAAGTGAAAAGAATAATAATAATAATAATAATAATAATTCAGAAATTGAACAATTTATGTTATCCATTTTAAATCAATATAAACATATTTATAAACCAGAAGAAGCATCCAATATGAAAAAAGTACAAATGATTCCATTTTCTACGTACAAAGTTTGCTTTTCTCTCTTCACAAAAAGTGTATTTCAAATTGTACTAACTGAACATTTTAGTAAAACAAATCACGCTACGCCTTGGTCCCTGTTTTTCCATAGCACCAATGAAAATATTTCTCATACAGAAAATAATAATAATATGAATAATAAAAATAATAAAAACGAAAAGAACGAGATATCGATTCGCAAACGTGAAAATTTTAATTTTGATTCCATTTTCCCATTTTTACAATTTCACATTGCGTATTCGTTTTCGTTTCGTTTATTGTTTTCTCACACAGATCAAAAAAGTAATAATAATAATAATAATAATATAGCGTTATATGAAGAAACTAAACTTTTATTTTATTTCATGTTATATAGTGTCCCGCTCTTCTTTTCGTACCGTTTGTGTGCTGCGTTTTCGTTAGTGGTGAAATGTTTAATCACAGAAGAAACTAATAATAAAGATAATAATAATTATAACGATATAATACAGTCGGAAATATTATCGTATATTAAAGAAGCGCTTTTTACAAATGGAAAAGCAGATAATACTAACAGTACTACTATTAATAATAATAATAATGTAATTGTAAACGAAATCGAACAACTTACTATTTGGAATCTGTTCGAACGATTCTTTTTTTTTGCTGCACAAAAAAATGGTCTTCTTTTCCATTTCCGATTTGTCCTCTTTTTGTGTGTCGCTGAACAAACTGTTAAAGCACATTCACTCTGGTATTCATAACTATAATAACAATAACAACAAAAACAACAACAATAATAATATTCTTTTCGATACTTCCGTCTCATCTTCACTTTTATTAAATATCCATCATTCCTTTTTCGTGCGCGCAGAAAATGTGTTATTGCATATAAGTACACTTTTAGATTCGCTCTTGAAAGGCTATGTGTACGAAACTAAAACGTTTGCTCATATACAACATGACGATAATAGTAATAATCAAAGTGAACCAAAAAGAACAAAACAAATATTATATGCAATGCTTTTGGAAGAGTTTCATTTTCCTATTTTAACCAAACAAAAAGGAAACTTTTCGCTTTCGGAGTTTACAAATATTTTTTATTGTTTTTCGTTATTTGAAACGGTTCATCGTGACTTTGTGTCTTTTTGTCTCAATAATAATAATAATAATAATAACAACAACATAGTAATGTTGTATAATCAAATACAAAACGATTACTTGATAAACGGAGAAGTGTCCTTTTTGAAAAAGTATGTGTTTCTTAACCGACGATTTATTTTTCATTTCACACAACAACCATTTACGTTATCTTCTTCTACTAATTCATTTGCCCTTTTTCAGAACATTTGTTTTGAAAATATGATCTATTTTTTCCGTCGGCGACCGCTGTTGTTGTCAGAACATAATCATATTAATCATAATCATAATAATAAAAGATATACAAATGAAATAGATCAATGGACAAAACATCTCACATATATTTTACACAATGTAAATCGAACACTATTTAATTTTATTTTAGCTGGTCATAACAATAATAATAATAATAATAATAATACGTTTTCTCTTGCCCAATTAGAAAGACAAGACGTTATTATTTATT
The DNA here is from genome assembly GCA_000482125.1 of Strigomonas galati. Taxonomy (NCBI): domain Eukaryota; phylum Euglenozoa; class Kinetoplastea; order Trypanosomatida; family Trypanosomatidae; genus Strigomonas; species Strigomonas galati. Next base: position 5,429 of record AUXN01000434.1, read on the forward strand.
TACAAGAGCGAAAAAAGAATAACATAAACTTTAATGTGTTTTTTAATAACAATAACAATAACAATAGTAATAATAAAATCAATGGACGTTTCTTTAATGGTACGTTAGATAACTTGATGGCCTTCACAAGCCGTACGATGCCTGCTAGTATAATAGACGGTATCACGGATTTGTCTTCATTTCGAAGTGCATTTTATAATTCGAGTAGTGTATTGATAGCCTTGTATGATTTATATGAACATTTTTATCCCAATAATAGTAATAAAAATAACGTTCAGTATGTGTATAATCTTATTCGGTTTTATGTTCTTTTTATTCTTTCTCCCATTTCGTTTGAACAGTATAATGAAGAACAACAAAATTTGTTATCTACATTTTTAGAATCTGTGAAACTAAAGATAGAAAAAGGGATAATGCTAGTTCAAACAGAGAATAATGATAATGATTATAAAAATTTATATCTTTCTGAAATGGTCGAAGTAGAATTATTTCTTCAAAAATTACAATTTCACATAACACAACAAAGCGACAAAATGTGCCCTTTTCTTACGGATTGTTCCTTTTTACAGACATTAAGCCATTTTATCCATGAACAAATGATTAACATTAATAATAATAATAATAATAATAATAATAATAATATTGATAGTGATAATAAACTAATATACGAAACAAATCATATTGCAACTATTCTGAATACATTTACCTCTTATTGTGGACGCGAAACAAATAAAATAACTCCAAATAATAATATCAATTTTATATTGGACATTCTATCCAAGATAGTTGCAAAACAAAACGTAAATACAATTCCTTCATTAGTCACAAATAATAATAATAATATGAATTATATAGATTGGAATATGCTACCTTTCCAATTATTTTTGTTTCAAATAGAAAAAGACAATCGCAAAAGAAATGAAATGAGAAATCATTTTGTCACTTTATTTACTTCTCACAAAAATGAAGATAAAGATGAAAATAAGAATACGGTTTGCAGCGAAAAATTAGTGTTACACTCTTTTAGCTCGCTTACGCTTATTGTACATCAATTTGTTCTTATACTAAATCATATTAATAATAATAATAATAAAAAGAAAGAAGATGATGAAATAATAGTAATAAAAAGCGTTCAAAATTATATTTTTGATTTGGTTCGTTTTAATTTCAAACGCTTATTAGAGTCGGATAGAACAATACACGTTCGTGATGAAATGTTTTATTTCTTTACATTACTATATGAACTAGAAAGTCAAATAAACATAGAAAATAATAATAATAATAATAATAATAATAATAATCAATTTATATTATGCTCAGAGTGTTTGAAAGAGTGTGTAGCCATTCTATGTAATAAAAGTAATAATAATAATAGTGATAACATTTTCTCTACGGATTTCGTCGTGTTTACATCTATAACACCGTTTCGTTTATATCATTTCTTAAACACACTCACACAGTTAGTAACTAATAATAATAATAATAATAATAATGCAACACTAAAAGAAAATTCCAAACGTATGATTCATTATTTTTCTCCGTTAATACATCGTGTTTGTCTTTACATTTTGAAGAAGCAGGAAGCACAGCTTTTACTTCCAGACACTGCTACAACAATTACTAATAATAATAATAATAATAATAATAATAATAATAACAATAATAATATTAATACAAAACGTAATATGTCTCATCAACGGGCAACTTTGTTTTCACTTTGTTTTATTCGGATTCCCTTTTCGTCGTTTTGTGCTGTCCTTTCTCAATTAGATCGTTTGTTAATATCTTCTTCTTTTAATAATAATAATAATAAGAATCAAAACTCGTTCTTAATGAATTGCATTGAGTATTGTTTTCTATCACAACCGCAACAAAATAATAATGATAATAATAATAATGTTAGTTTTGCGAAAAAATACATGCATACACATAAACGACAAGAAACCAATGCGAAACTGTATGAAATAAGTAAACTCATTGTACTTTTAAAAACGATTTGTTTCGTGCTTCATGAAAAAGAAAATACTAATAATAATAATAACAGTTCAGCTGTGGAAGAAACACTGCAACAAGAATTTATTCCCATTTTTCAACGGATGAACTTTACGGCACTTCATTCGGTCATGGGGCATTATAAAACTACACAGTTCTTTTTTTTATTTTTATACTTGCAAAAAATAAAAGGTAACACTAATGGAGGAAAGAATAACTATTACTCTTCTTCTTCTTCTTCTTCTTCTTTCCGTTTGGTTGAGAACGAAGAGTATGCAAGTTATATTATTCATTTATATATGAGAAGTTTAGTTCATCGTCAGTTTGTGTTTATGCTTTGTCAACCTAGTCATCATGCTACTATCACTGCAAGTTATAATAATAATTATATAAAAGATACAGAACAAATTTTACACTTGTACTTTTCTCTTTTGAGTTGGAGCCCTTCTTTCTTTCATGAATCTGTTTTCATGTACGCGAGACATAACATTCCTGTTTCGTCTGTTTCTCGACGAAAGAATCGTTTTCTTTTGGCCATTGCGAAGAAACCGTTTTATCTCTTCGACCATTTAGATCATCACAATAATAATAGTAATAAAAGTAATAATAATGATAATATTAATAAAGATGATGAATATGCAATCTATTTAAGTTTTGCTCGCAAAAAGGAATACTACTTTTTGCTTTATTTGGCACCATCTCAAATACACATTTTGCAACAAAAGTTAGGCTCATTACCGTTCTTAGCCTTTGCGAACGAAATGATTTTCAATTACTATTTTTATCAAACCAAAGAGGATAGAGTAAATGGTGAAGCGTACGGCTTGTATGTACAAAAGTACTATAATAATAATAATAATAATAAGGATAAAAGAATAGGGTTGCAGGTGTGGATAACAGCCTGCTTAAATATAATAGAAAACATAACGACAAAACCCAATGCAATCATAACACTACTCAACGAAGAAAAAGAGATTGAAGAGGAAAGGAAGAAACTGTTTCATGAGTTTTGCCAAATGGATGAACATGCGTTTAATAAAAGGATATCTGCACCCACACAGGTAAAAACAACAACAGCAGTAAAAAGAAGTACACATATGAATACTGAAAATGAAGAAGGAGAAGAGGAAGAAATAGTAACGGAAGAAGAAGAGAATGACGATAATGTTAATAACAATAATTCAGATCGAGTGGATAGCCATCATACACGTAAAAAAGGAGACGTCTTTTATTTCGACTTTCAACCGTTTATAACCTTTTTGGAATTGTTAGAGACGATTCCGTTTTCTTTACCTTCTTCACACACCAATGTGTTTCGTTTGTATATGCAACAATATAACAAACAACAGCAACAACAAAAGAAAAATAATGACAAGACTACCTTTTCCACTAACATAATTATCAAACTGTTACAATCCATTTGGAAAATTAATAATAACAACAACAGCAACAACGAACAACAGGTGATAAAAATAAAAGATTTGGAGCCCCTTTTAAATTTCCGAAAGAAAGAGTTGGTAGCACAACAAGAACCACAAGAGCGCCTCTGCGGCACTAGGGCAAATACAGATAGTAAAAATAATATTAATAATAATAATAATAATAATAATAATAATAGTAATAATAAGGATGACATGTTGTCTTTTGATGCGTTTAAAAGAAAACAATTTCAAATTGAAAAGGAAATGATTGAAAAAGTACTGTTGGATGTGCTACTACTAAAATCTGATAATAATAATAATAATAAAACGGCTTTACGAACCCATTTTAACGCCATTTTGAATATTAACAGTACATTACAATTATTTTCACTCCTTCTCAAACGTGAAAAAACAGAAGAAAAAAAACAGGAAGAAAAGACAATAAATCGTGAAATTGTTTCCATTTTGATTGAAATGCTTTTTGACTTTTCCGATCAAATGTCAGAGACGGAAATATTTCACATGACCACTCAAATATTACAATTAATCAACGATAAGAATGAAAATAATAAAAATAAACAAAAACAAGATGTGATGAAGGATATGCACAAAATATTATTCCATTTGCCGTTAATTTTAGCAAATGATTTGGAACGCTTTTTGCCCAATTTATCACATTTAAGCTTGTTATTATTCTATTTACACACACCACAACTCTTTCATAATAATCATAATAATACTCAAACAAAAGAAGATGTCAGCTTTAATAAGTCTTACTTTTCTTTACCGACCATCAAAAAGATCAAAAACGATTATCTTTCCATGATAACTTCAAGTGATAATACTAATAATAACGATACAGCCTTGGAGGCCTTTATCGTATCGAATGAACAGTTATTTTTAGAATGGTCTCGCAACAATAATAATAATAACAATAAGGGCGATGAACTACTAAAAGAAAAATGGATTTCGCTTTTCGAACAAGTACAGCAACTAGAGAACAAAAGCGAAACCGTAAATTCCATTTATATGTTAAGAGAGCAGCGGAAAAATGTCATTGCCATTATTCAGTTCATTGAATACAGTTTAGAGTTACAAACTCCAAACTAATTTTTTTATTTTTCTGTACATTTCTTTTCTTTCCACAGATCAGCTAAAATTAATTATCACTATTTCAACAAAAACAAAAACTTTTACTTCGCCTTTTAATTCATTTTGAATATTACATGCGTGCTTACATTTTACAACGCCCTTTATTTCATCCATTTCTTCTTCCCATTCTCTTCCTCCCTATACCAACTAGAAAAAAAAATACTTATTACTGTGAATTTATAACACGTTTATTTTTTCCACACAAGCTAAATAAAACATGCGACGCTCTCTAGATACGATTGAGCGTATTTACGCCGCCACCGGTGGCGACGGTGCCTCACATGCTAACGCAACCAACAAGAACAATTTAGAGGTGCTCTTAAAGGAGGAGGCAGACAAACAAAAGGAGATGGAAAAGAAGATTGAAAAGCTGTCGCCGTATAAAAAAGTAGAAATCAAAACGCTGCTAGAAATTGCCAAAATGCGCAAAACGCTCAAACAAATTGAGTTACTGCAACGTCAAAAAGGAGACGGAGAAAAGGACGAAAATGGAGAAACGAAAAAGATGAGCGATCAGATGAAGTATCATTTGGAGTCGCAAAAGTTGCGAGAAGTGACTGCACTGAAACAGTTTTGTAGGAGACAATATCGTGTGCTTCAGACGTTACAAAAGGAAGCCGAGAGCATCTTTTACGCTGAACTAAACAATAACAATAACAATAAAAAGAAGAAGGAAAATGAAGAAGAGGCTGAAGGTGAAACGTTAGATTTTAATACGCTCAATACGCATATTGAAAATGCGATTAGTTATTATCGGCAAGTGTTTGACATCACCGTCGTCAGCAGCAGCGGCACCACGAACCTAAACAGTAATAATAATTATAATAATAAAAAACAATTTTCGACCCTCACCCAACAAGAACGTCAACAGTACCTCTCCAAAGGGAATCGTAAATATAAGACGGAAGAAGAAGAAGCCCTCTTAGGCACAAACAACCGAGAAGATGATAATAGCAATAATGATCAACAGCTCAAACAAGACTACATTAACGCCCGTGACGATAAAGAATTTGAAAACTTTTTTCTGCTCACGGAACAGAAAAACAAACTTATTGATGAGGCCTTGGACCGCATTCATGTATCCGTGCTACGTTTAAAAGATAACGCACAGTTTATTTCACAAGAGCTAAATGTACAAGAACACTTGTTAAACCAAACAGAAGTGCATATCGAACATACACAAGAACATGTACGGCAAATGAACAAACGATTAGATGTAGCTATTAAAGAAATAAAAACATCTTCGGTGTGCAGTTATTTGTTGTGCTTGTTGTTTTTGATGTTTGTGCTGTGTTTATTATTGCGTGTGGCGAGCTAATAAAGAAGAAAGGATAACGTACATTTTGTTTTGACTTGCTACTTTTTTTTTTTCTCTTCATTTTGCATTGCTTTGCATTTTTTCTTTTTTTAAAACCTCATGCTTCTTGCTCTATTTTTTTTTTCTTGATAAAAAATAGACACCAATACAAACATTTTTGCTGTTGCTATCCTATTACTGTATATCATATACATATTGATTTATTAGAACAAAACATAATGTGAATAAAACATACTAAAAAATAAAACCACAAAAAACACATGAGATAAGAAATAATCTTCTACTGCCAAAATAAAATGACATTTACATTATAAATATACATATTTTTTCTTTTC
>AUXN01000435.1:0-11621 GCA_000482125.1 Strigomonas galati
ATGACGGCGCGTATCAGATACTTGATATCCGATCCCCCGTCGTAGATTTGGTCATCGTAGGACGGGGGCGCGTCCAGCGGTAGCTCGATGTCAAACGGATACTCGTGGTGTCCGCCTTCAATGAAGGCACCGCCAAAGTGGCCGCTCGTCCTCGAGGACCCGCACAGCGTCGCGTACATGCCGGCGTGGGTGCGATAGAAGCGGACGGTTTCGGTGACAGGTCGGTCGTACGACCCATTTGGTCCGTAATTGTCGTTTGAGTTGTATCCGCTTGTTCCATAGTTGCCGTTACAACCGCCTACGCCGTTGTTGCGATACTCTCTCATAGTGGCAACATACTCAGCGTAGGTGTATTCTTCGCCCATCACTTCAATGTAGATGCCGGTGAACTCGAAGCGCTTCTTGGGCACGTCGGCGATAATCTTGCCTGTAATATGGTCGCCGGGGCGGAGTACAAAAGGGCTTGTCACCTTGAGCTCCACACTCACTTTATGACCCATAGATGGTACTAAACAGAAAAAAAAAAAAAGGAAAGGAAATAATATAAAAAACTAGAATAGTATATAACTAAAAAGAGTAGTAGGAGACAGAAGATATGTATGTTCATAAATTTTAGATAATAGATGTTTCATCAGTGTTGCTGTATATTTCTTTTTTGCAAAAAAGGAGAAAAAATAAAGTAACGCAAGTCCATTTCAACGGAAAACAGAAAGTTATCTATTGTTCAATGAAACATCTATCACACACACACACAAAAAAAAAAAATGAAAAAGTTTGAATTCTACAAAAAGTAAATGAAAAAAGTGAATTTTATTATTATTATTCTTATTAAGGATCGTATAAAAGCGAATGGCCTAGACGAGACAGTTCCTCACTGGCACTAATCAGACCCACCACACGGTCGTGTGCCGCCTCCGCGCACATCTCCTCTTCCCGTCGTCGCTCGAGCAGTGTCTCCTCCCAGTTGCGCAGCTGCAGTATGTGCGATGAAGGAGACGCAGAGGATAATGCGGATGCTGTCTGGATATTTTCTGCACCATTCAGTCGTGTATAACAGCCGTCGTCCGTAGACGTGGATTGCTTCGCCTGCTGTTGCTCTTGCCGTGCCGGTTGCGCATTCACGGCAAGCTCTGACAAAAAGGATGGAGAAACGGAAGACAGCGCACGACCTTTGGCAGCTACGCCGCCAGAAGTGGCAGCCACCGGCATGTCACTGTGAATGGTGCTTACCCCTCCGACGCTGTGGTTGTACCCACTCTTGTCCTCGCCCGGGATGGTGTCGCCACAGTAGATCTGCTGGGCGGCGTGGTGGAGCACGTAGCGCCGAAAGGGAAGGGCGAAGGAGAGGTAGCGAAAAGCGGCGTGGGTAGGGGTACAGAGCGCGGCCCGCATCGTCACGGTCGTCGCGTCACGGAAGAGACAACTCAAGACGAGGTCCTCCTCACTAAACAGACTGTTGGCTGCTCGCCCAGGCCCGATCCCTCCAGAGAGGTTTGGTATCAGTTGCAGGATGGTGCGGTCATCGAAGTGCACACGAATGGTGCCGTTCGTCAAGGCGGTGAAGGTGCCGACCTCCTCCACGTAGGTCGTGTAGAAGAGAATCGAGCCAGCGTTGGCGCGCGCCTGAAACTGCGCCGCGACCGCGTCCTCCACTTCCCGCTCCGAAGTACAGGAAGGGCGTCTCGATGGTGATCCTGCTGTGTCTGAAGGTGGGGCAAAGGTAGGGAAAGCAGAGCTGTCCGTCGCGTTCGCTACGATAGCTTCGTCCGCTGTCATGAGCGGGTGCGGCACACGCTGCTGCTGCTGCTGCTGCTGCTGTAGCAACAGTGTCCCCGTGCTCTCGCCACAAGCTGCGTGCGGCGGTGCCTGCAGTCGCTCATAGGCTGTGACACCACCGCAGACCTTGCTAATGTAGTGATAGGGGTTCTCCCGCTCGCTCTGGATGTTACGTGGTGCAGCACCGGCAGCGGTCAGCAGCGGTGGCGGCAGCATTGCTGCCTGCTGACGTGCACGGCGGGCTGTCAGGTTCCATTGCGATACGTGCACGGCGTTCAGGCCGACGAAAGGCAAGTAGCGGCCGCTGCCAGCCGCACTTGTGCTCGCACTGCCACCAAGCGACAGAGAAGGGAGGGGTTGGCCGGTCATGTAGGCCGCTGCTGTCAAAGAGAACGTCAGGAAGGGCGAGGACGCCGTGAAGGCGTTAAACGGCGTTGCGGCGGGCAGCAGCGCACCCGAAGATGCGTTAGAGGTGTGTAGTGTAGATGAGGACGACTGTTCCACGAAAAAGAAGGGCTCTTTCGGCAGAAACAGCGAAACGGTGTTGTTCGACCTTACAGTGCTTGTAGTATCCTGAGGGAAGGAGGGTGAAAGCGTGTTGCGGAACAAGAGAGGGCCCAGCACAGGCGGCAGCGCCAGGCCATTACCTGCAGAGGCCGCACCATCCTTCGTGGTGGGTAAATAGTAGCTGTAATCCTTATTTTCCTTGTAGTAGTGGTGTGGCGTCGTGGCGCTCCCGTCTTTTGTCCCTTCGCCCTCAAGGCTCCTCACGTGGTATGACTTCACAGAACGATCGGCGCGGCGGTGGACCACCTTGTAGCCCTCCCGCAGCGGGTACAGACCCACCACACTCGCGTCCTCCTGCACCAACGCGAGCACCGACCCACTAGCCGGCGCTGTGGTGCCATGCACGTGTCTATCTTGAAGGTCATCGACGCCTTCCTCTATCACTGTCGGAGAGGCTTGCGAGAGGGCATCCAGCGCAAAGTAGACAGCAGTCGGCAGCCGCTCCGTCCGGTCCCAATCACACCGCCACAGCACATTCGTCGTGCTGCCGTGAATCGCCTCATTACTGTCGGTGCCGAGCAGACGCGGCCCCGCGACAAGCAGCGCGTGGACGTGAGCGGCGTCGAGCTTGGAGAAGCGGCACCCGGGAGGGGCGCTATTGTAGGCGTTCGTACGCGTGATGGTGTCGCTTAGCGAGAGGCCGCCACGGTTGGACTCTGCTAGTGTCATGGGCTTCGGCAGGGGTAGATACAAGAGCTGGTCTTCTTCCTCTTCTTCCTCTTCCTCCGTTGCTGTTGTTGCTTGCGGGTCTGGTGTTAACGGCACTGCCGCGTCCATCTCCAGGGCCAGGTGCAACATCGATGCCCACTCTGGTGGCGGGTGGTCCACGAGGAACACTTGCTCTATGTACGTGTAGTGTTGCTGCTTGCGGTGTCGCGCCAAGATGTTCTGAATGGCACTTCCGAGGTCGTCTCCGCCTGTCGTGGCAGAAGAAGCGGCAGCCGAAGGATGGACACCGTCCTCTGTGCCCTCGACCGGTGCTGGCCACCGCACAGTGAAGGTGGTGCGGTTGTAGTGCACCGTCAGGCACACTTGGCGCAGCGCACACCAGAGAATAAGCTGTGAGCCTACCGCAACAGTCACATCCTTATTATGATTGTTGTTACTGTTCGTGATGTCAGTCTGACGTTCCTCTCCGTCACTACTGCCTGTGGTTAGGGTGCTGAAAGCAGCACGGCCTCGCGCGTACACCGTCTGACGCGAGAAGAGCTCTTTCCGTCTCGCAAGGATGAGTGTGTCCATGGGGGCGTGTTGCGTCCACACCCGTACACGAGACCGCTGTTGCTGCTGCTGCTTCCCGCCCTGCCCCGCGATAGGTTGCGTGTTGCCGTTGAGGCGGTCGAGCTCTTCCACCTGCTTGTGGTGTGAGCGGTGATTCGGTGGCCGACGTGCCTCGTACAGCGCCTCTTCCTCCTCATCCAGCGGCGGCAGCAGCGAGGCGAAAAGGCGAGGGCGGACGGTAAACGTGTTGTATAGGCGCAGTGCACGGATGACCTTCTCACGGTACTTGCCCAGTGTCCACGCCGTGAACTGCAAGTCGCGGCCTAGCGTGTCTTCCGCATCCTCCCGCATACCAACGTCCCTTCGTCGTGGACTGGTGCTGATGGTGAAGCCGACCGTTCGCCGTGCAGGGGGTTCGTTGCGGTCGGCAGTCGCGGCAGTTCTTGTGCTGACGCCTCGGCTCTCCTCGCGTCCAACACTGACGTCTGCCTCTATCGTAGGCGCCTTTGGCTGTGGGGAGCCCGCTGCCACAGCCCCAGTGGTGACAGTCGTGACAGCTGCCGTAGCAGACGGCGCTGGAGCTGGCGGATAGGCCACAGTGTCCGCAGAGTTTCTCTGCTTGCGCTTTTGTGCCACCTCGTACGGAGAGAAGGCGACAAACGTGTTCATATAGTCACAAAACGAGAGAATGGTGCCGTCTGCGAAGATAAAGTCGGCGCCGCCGTCCGCCCATACGGTACAGCTTTGCACGTCGTCCTTGACGTTGGAGGCGCCCACAAAGTGATGCTTTCTATAAGATGGGTTCTGCATGACTCTAGTAAAAATCTATAGTATGTATTTAAATTGAATCTAACTAAAAAGAAGAAGGGAACACCACACGAACCTATAATGTGTATTGGTGTATTTAACTAACTGGGAGAGATCAAAAAAGAAAGAGAGAGAAATAGTACTTGCAAATAAAAACCGCTGTGGGCTGAAAGAGGTTTACACATATGTGCCATCACAAAGGTAGAGCGTTTCAATAAAATCCAGTTGCTGTGTACGTGTGTGTGTGTGTGTGTGTGTGTGTGCAGTACTAGTGTTCATCATTATGGTATGTGGGGTGTGTATTTATTTAAGGATTAGCTTTATAAACTCATTTATTTACTACTCATATGTGTGTAATATTAAAATCAATTAAAAAAACATTTTTTTAAAGAAAACTGAAAAGAAAGAAAAGGGAAAAACAATATAAACAAGTGAAAAAAAAAATTAGAACCGCTTCCTCTAAGGGGGAAAAAAAATAATATCTGTTATAATAGTAATCGTGTCTTTTGTTACGCGGACTTGGGCACCTTCAGCGTCTTGATGAGCGTCGCCAACAAATTGATATCATCCGCGGTCAGCTCGTCGGAGAACTTCTTCACCGCATCCACGGACGGCCGCGAGATGTGCGAGACGATCTCGTTCTTCCCATCGAACTGCCGACCAAACGTCACGCCCGTCGCGGCGGAGTGGATCTTCACCGACACCTCCTCGCCCGCCTTGGCCGTCTTCACGTCCTTGTTGTCGCGCTCCATCGACATGACGCGGCCAATGTCGACGATCTCCTCGCCCTTGAGGGCGCACAGCGGCGTGCCCTCGCGCAGCTGCCCGCGCTCGATGTGCACGGGCAGGATGATCGGGTCCGTGTTGTGGATGGCGTCGCCGATGACCTTGAGCTGGACGGGGAAGATGGCGATGCCGCGCAGGCGGTCCTTCTCGTTCTTTTCGTAGTCCTTCTCGTACAGCGTGAAGGCGTCAAAGAGGTGGTAAATGACATCCGCCTCGAAGATGCGGATCTCGTTCTTCTGCGCCACGTCGCGTGCGTCGGCCGAGATAACCGTGTCGAAGGCGAGCACAACCGAGTAGCGCGGGTTCTTGCGCTTCATGGGGACGACCTGCAGAATGTGCTTCTTGTGCATGGGGCCGATGAAGGCGTTCGCGATGGGGATCTTCATGTCGGTCAGGAAGGACAGCAGCGCCTCGAGGGCACCGAGGGTGGAGCTCTGCACCGTCACGCCGCAGTCCGCCGTGATGTACTTGGAGATATCCGTCGCGTCCTTCATGACGAGCTTGCTGATCGCCTCGCGGTCGTCGCCGGGCTTGAGCACAATGAGCGGTGTGCCAGCCACCACGTTCTCGAGGTCGTTCGCGACAATCTTCACACCCATCGCCGCCTTCACCTCGCGGTGGTGCACGTACTCGCCACGCACGCGCGTCTCATGCATCGGCTGCGGCGTCATGAGATAACGGATCGACGTGAAGATGGGGCCGTCTTGTCCACAGAGGCAGATGTTGTCGCCCTCGTGCAGCACACCGTTGATGAGGATCACATCGATGGTGATACCGTGGCCAGAGATGGGCTTCACCTCGAGCACCGTGCACTGGATGTCGTTCTTGTACGTCACCTTGCCCTCCATAAAGCGCTTCACCAGCTTGATCTCGAGCAGCAGCAGATCGCTGATGCCCTCGCCCGTCTTGGCGGACAGCGGCACGATGGACACGCACGAGCGCACGTCGTCATTGTCGTAGTAGACGTTGGAGTTGAAGCCCTCCGCCGAGAGCTCGTTGCGCACGTCCTGCAGGCGGCTGCGGAACTCGGCCTGCACGTTCTTGTTCTGCATGGACAGCGTCTGCTGGATGTCCATGCTGGGGTGCACCTCCCACCCGTAGAGACGGTCGACCTTGTTCAGGGCCACAATAAACGGGCACTTGCGCTCGCGCAGCAGGCGCAGCGACTCCTTGGTCTGCTGCTCCAGGCCGTGCATGATGTCCACGACGAGCACAGCGATATCGCACAGGGAGCTGCCGCGGCTGCGGAGGTTCGTGAAGGACTCGTGGCCGGGCGTATCGATGATGAGCAGCCCTGGCACGTCCAGGTTCTCCTTCAGCTTCTCGTTGAGGTCCTTCGTGGCGGCCAGCAGCGCCTCCTGCGGGATGAAGGTGGCGCCGATCTGCTGCGTGATGCCGCCCGCCTCGCCGCCCTGCACGTTGCTGCTCCGGATCTTATCCAGCAGACTCGTCTTGCCGGTATCGACGTGACCGAGCACGCAGCAGATGGGCGAGCGCAGGTCGCGCTGGGAGTTCTCGGCCTCCTCTTTCGCCTTGGCCCGCGCCGCGTGGCGCTCAGCCCGCTCCGTGCGGATGCGCTCGTTGTTCACCCGGCGCGTCTCGCGGCGCTCCTCCTGTTCCGCCACCGCCTCCCAGTCGTCCTCGTCGATCTCCTGGTCGGACTCCGAGGGCTCGGACTTCTCGCCGTCGCTCTCCTCCACCTGCGGCTTCGCCTGCTGCTGCTGCTGCTGCTGCTGCTGCGGCTGCTGCTTCTTGACCGGCTTGGGCTTGGGCTTGTCCTTCTCCTCCTCCTCCTCCTTTCTGATCTTCTCCACGTCCGGGAGGACCATGCCGGAGGCCAGCATGCGCTCGACGACGGTGTTGGTGCCGCTGCCCTTCTTCTTCTGCTCCTTCTTGAGCTTCTTCTCCTCCTCCTTCTTACGTTCGAGCTCCTTCTTGCGCTCCTCCTCTTCCTGCTTGCGGGCCTCGCGCAGCAGACGCTCCTCCTCACGGGCCTGGCGCTCGAGCTCCTCCTCCTCGCGCTTGATGCGTTCGTCCTCCTCCTTCTTCTTCTCCATCTGCATCTTCAGCTTGGCCACCATCGCGTTAGGCGCTTTGGCTGCGCCTTTCTTGCCGGGCGCGGACTTGGGCGGGGCTTTAGGGGGCATGGTGGTGGTGGGTGTACGTGGTGGTGTGAGAGGGTGTAATTTTGGATAGAGACGTTGGCAAAAGCCTTACTTTATGTGTATAACTTTTTTTTCTTTTTTTTCCTTCCTTTGAAGCGTTAATAAAAATTAATTAGAAATTATGAATGAGACACTTTAATTAAGTTTTTTTTTAAGTATTTTTTTTTTATTTTAGTTTTTGTTATTTTCTGTTTCTATTAATGGTTTTCTTAGAACTGTCCCGTTTTTCCCGTAATCGTTTTGTCGGGATTCAACACTAGCTAAAAGAGAGTGGGTAAAAGACGACAGTTTGAGAAAATGAAAAATATTTTCTTCTTACTAATTAAGATAATATATATAAATATATAAATATATAAATATATAAATATATAAATTTGAATTTTGAAAGTTTGAAAGCTTGAAAAGCAAAAATATGATAATCAACTGGTAGAGTGAACAATAAAAGATGGAATCTACAAAAAAAAATGAAAGAAAGAGCAGAAAGGAGAGAAATAAAAATGTCAATTGTAATTTGCAGCATATGTGTATGTGTACAAGAACACCAAATAAACAGTGTAGTTGCAGTGTCTGAATGAAATATGTAGAAGGTAAAATTGAAAAAAAAAAAAAATTGTTTCTTTTCATGAAGAAAAAAGAATGATTATTTTAAAGAAGGTAAATATACTGTTCTACACACAGCAACTGTTGTTGTTAGCAACGGAAGAAATCATTCTTTCTTTCTGGCACACTAACAACAACCAAAACGTACAAAACAAATACAAAAGCGAAAAAGAAAAATAGTATATGCTCAGAAGCAACAGAGCCGGATCACTCCGTTGTTTTCCATCCAACAACCACCATCATAACAAGAATTACAGTATATATATATTATTTTTTTTTAAGAATAAATGTATGTATAGAGAGAGAAAGAATGTGATCTGTGTCTAGGTGTATGTGCATGTGGCGTCTCTAGTTTAGAAACTGGCAGAGGTGGACATGGTGTGGGCCATAAAGTCCTCCATCCCCCTCCTCTAAGCTCTGCGCGAGCACGTTTCCAAACTCCCACATCTCATCACAGAACGCGGCCACATCGACGCGCTCCGCCTTGGTGGGCAGCTGCACAATGAACTCATACTCCAGCCGCTGGCCCTCATCACCTAATCGCGAGATGATGAGCGGTGTGCGGCGCGTCTCGACGAGCTGAATCTGCGTGTTCGTCTTGGGGGTCCGCGTGCACCAGCGGCGGATCTGTCGCTCGCAGCAGTAGGTGACATCGCCGAGCTCCGGGATGAGCACGGACTGCACCGAGTCGCGCGTGCGGCGCAAGATGTCCGACTCGAGATACAAATCAGACACCTTCTTCTTGATGGGGTGGCGCGCCCGCACGAGGAAGCGGATGTCCGGCATCTTCTGCCGCACGTAGTGGGAGACAAAGAAGCGGTCCCACGGGCGGTTCACGCTCACGCACTGCAGGTTGTCGTTCAGCACCAGGTCGAATGTCTCGCCCATTCTGCGGACGTTCAGGCGGTACGTCGTCGTCTCTTCCTGCATCACATCCATCGACAGCTTCTGGATGAGGTTGCCCTCGACGCTCTCGCGCTCGTTGCGCTCGTTGGCGACGGCAAACCACGCGTACGGGTGCTGCCCCGCGACGTGGTGCTGCAGTGTCCACAGCGGCAGCACGCGCTTGTTCTGCTTCGCGAGATTTTGGTAGAAGAGGATCTTGCCAGCGCCCATGTTCAGCTCGGCGGGTAAATTGATGTTCCAGGAGTTGAGCAGGCACCACTCCATCGCGCGGCGAAAGCGTGCCTTGTTCGCCTCGTAGGGGTCCACCTTGCTGATGGTGAAGCACGCGTCCTTCGTCTGGCTCTGCCCCGGCAGCTTGTGCACATTCGCGAGCTGTCGCACCTGCACGTCAGCCGTGATGTGGCTGTGCAGCAGCTGGTAGGCGCGCGGGCACATGGGGTCGAAGGTGGCGCTGAGGCGCGTCGGGTTCACGGACATGTACTCCACCGCGCGGCGCTGACGGCCGCCGGCGTGGGCCGCCTCGAAGCCGGGCTCGACGCCCCAGTCACCATACTCGTCCGCCTCGTCGAGCGCCTCCTCAATGCGGTCGTACTCGGTGACGGTGAAGCCGCTGCCAGGAGAACCGACGCCAGCAGCAGCTGCTGCTGCAGCGCCCGCCCCGCCGAGGAAGGAAGGGTCCGCCGGGTGCAGTCCTTCGCCGACATCGCGGTTCTGCTGCTGCGCCATATCGAAGGCGGTCGTGGCCTGCTGCTCGGCAGAGAGGATCTCCTCCACCATCCGCACGAGCGCGCTCTTCTTCATGCTGTCCAAGTTCTGTACCGTGGCTGCGCTGCTGCCGGCGCCGTGCACCTTGAGGTAGAAGGCGAGCTCTGGGGCAGAGAGGGAAAAGAGGTTGCCCTCGTTCCAGAGCTCCCAGACGAGGTTGCGCGTGATGTGAGCAAAGGCGTCGTGGCCGGCGGAGGGGGCCGCTGCAGGGGGAGAAGACTGAAAGCGCTGCTGAATACACAGAGCGGTGGTAGCAGCAACAGGGAGCGTACCCCCAACATGAGAACAGCGACCGACAGTACAGCCCCCACCAAGGAAGCGAGCGCTAGTGGGAGAAGAAGAAAAGAGTTGTAGCGCCGCATGTCGACCGCACGGGCAGGTCATGTACCTTCGGGGGAACATGAATTTCTATTTAAAATAAAGTTAATTAAAAGAGGGAAAAAAAAAACTGTGACGACGGTGTACTTGCTACTATAGATAGGCTTCCAGCAAGAGAACGAGAAGTAAAGAAATACATATAAGAGGAACAAGAAAACGAAAACCTTCAATAAAGGTGAATATACTTTTTTTTTCATTGTAGCACGTAGATACAGCCTAGGGAAAGCAATGCAGTTGGTCTGAATGTTTACACAGAAAGTTGTAAATTTTTTTATTTATTATTTTTATTAATTATTGCGTAAATATATATACGTGTGTGTAAATCAATATATAGATAAACAAGTAGATGTGGATTAGTATATTTATTATTAAACTAACTAAATTACGTTAAAAGGTCGGATCCGGAGAGGAGGAGAAACAAAAAAGAAACGAGAAACAAAAACTCACAATTTTGTTAGTACGTATAAAGAAAAAAAAGAAAAAGCGGTATTCATAAAAACACCGAGAAAAAACAAAAACAAAAAAAAGAGCACAAACTAAAAATTAAAAGTGAAAATATCTGCACTTTTTTTTTACAAATGTATTTCTTTTTCTCCTCAGTAGTTGAAATACATAAACAATCCGGCATGCACGAAACAAATACATATACATTTAATTTCTCTTGATTATGCTCACAGCCGCTTGCAGATTTTTTACACTCGTACCAAACAAAACTTAATCCATTGCAAAACGAGAGAAAAAAGAAAGGAAAGGAAAAAATAAGATAAACAAACGAGCACGGAAGAATATATACGTTAGGTTTTTGTACAACAAATTAATTCGAAACCGAATGGTAAGAAATAATTTAAAAAGCGAGAAGAAAAAAAAAACAGAAAAAAAGGAAGAATTGCAGTCGTTATGCTTTCCAAACAAACAAAAAAAAATCTGCTTATTAGGCAGAAAGAAGAGAAAAAAAAAGGAAGAAAGGGGGAGTGAGAACCAAAAAGAGAAATAATATCAAAAGAAAGAGGCTGTTTTCTTTATTTCGTTATTAATTAAATCGCTTTACTAAAACTTACTGTGCCTGCTCTAGTTAATGTTTAAGCCGTAAAGAAATATGTAACTTACTAAGAAGTTGTGTCGTTTCTCCGTTCTCTCTATATTTTTTCCATTTCAAGAATTGAATAAAGAAATCAATATTGTAGCAAAAAAAAAAAAAAANAAAAAGTATAAAAAGTGTGATGAAATGGAAGAAAAGAAAAGAAAGAACGAGAAAATAAGATGACAAAAACAACTTTCAATAATAATTAGAATTAGTTGTAGCGCAGAAACACAAGAAAAGCAAGGACAAAACAAGCAAAATAAAACGAGAGAGTCTGAGAAAAAAAAAGAAAAAAAAAGGAAAAGGTATTTGTTCTGAAAACAGAAGCAAAAGAATAATAATAATAATGGTATCACCAACACACAAGAACTAAAAAAGAAAACACGCCACTAAAAACAATCATCTGCAACCAAACCTAGTCGAACAACACGATAAGAAAAAAAAAAAAGAGAAAGTAAGCAACCAAACAAAAAGACAGATGTGCTGAAGATGAAGCAACGATAAAAGAAAATGAAGTACAAGTGTGACAAAAAAAAAAAAAAAAAAGAACAACAATAGACGATAGTAAA
>AUXN01000436.1:0-11620 GCA_000482125.1 Strigomonas galati
TGATTTAGAGAAGCATACTATTTCGCAATCACTACAAAGAAGATGAAGAAAACAAAAGGAGGAGATTAAATCATCCTGCCTTCCTGCTACCTATTTTTTTCTTTTTAAACCAAAGAAGCTAAGGAAATTAAAAAATGTACACGACTACTAAGTGTTAGTCCACAAGTGATGGACTTTCTTCTCTTTTTTCTTTCTTTTTTTTATTATTCAAGGTTCTTCTCCCTCTTAAGAGGAGGGAACAGGGGCCTGAGAGAAGCGGCCGGAGGGGCTCACGTACTCGCCACGGGCGTTGAACACGTCCGGCTTGGGTCCCGCCAGCTCCTTTCCGTTCTCCAGCAGCACACTATGGTTCTCGAAGATGGCGCGCATCTCCTCGTTGCGGCGGAACATCTCATGCGACGTGAGGCCGTTGAGCTCGCCGCGCTGGGTGTGCTGCGTGTAGCACGAGAAGAGGCTGTTGCGGAAGTTCACGATGAAGCAGGTGATGCACAGCGTCACCACCACGGCGGCGGCAATCATCTGATCAGGGACGAGCAGCAAGGAGAAGATGCGGTGCTCCAGGTACGTGCGCTGCGCGTTCTGGATCGAGGCTACACGGCCGTGCGCATTCTGATTGTTGTTGCGGTACAGAAACCCCTTTTCGGACGGGCGGACGCCGGGAGAGAAGGCGTGAAGGAACGGCTTAATTCTCAAGTTGACAGACTTGCGAAGCATCTTTAATATGAGTAACGAGAGAGAAAAAAAAAAACTTGTGTTTTCTTTCTTTTTTTTTTTTCTGTTTGCTATTCCTAAATAATAAGAGACTAAGGATGTTTCCTATTATAACGCAACACTACTAAAGAAAGTGTGTATGATTCTATTCTAAAAAACGGTGTAAGTAGAGTAAGATGGAGGAGTAAAAGTGAGTGTGAGTATTCAACGGCATGTTGTTGTCGAAATGACGAAAAAAAAAGAAA
The DNA here is from genome assembly GCA_000482125.1 of Strigomonas galati. NCBI lineage: Eukaryota > Euglenozoa > Kinetoplastea > Trypanosomatida > Trypanosomatidae > Strigomonas > Strigomonas galati. The sequence continues at coordinate 957 of AUXN01000436.1, forward strand.
ACGAAACCATAGGACATGAGTGTGATAAGCATGCAAGTGTGAGAAAAGAAACTTGATAAATACAGGAGAAGAAAAAAGAACTGAATCATACAATACATCTTGGTCGTCATCAACATGGTACATGTGCATATATACATCAAAACGAAAACAAGAACAAAAAAAAGAATAGCAAATACTCAGGAAACAAGAAGGGACACATATGCATGCAAGTGGATATATAGAAGTGCATGATGACGAACCTCTTCATTACATGTATCCCTTCGCTGTGGCCGCATTCTTGAACTGCTCTATCCCGCAGAGCCCACCGCGCGCGTTGGCCGCGAAGACCTCATCTATTTGGGCGTCCGTGAGGCCGAAATCGCACTTGTGGCAGAGCGCGCGGACGCCCTCCAGGTCGCGGCCGCCGGCGAAGTACTTGGACTGCACGCCCATGCTCACGTAGTGGCAGGGGTTGACCAGCTGCGGCGCCGTCGCCTCGTCGCCGAGCTCCTCGAGCGTCACTACCTGCCGCCCGCGGGTGTCGGTGCTGACCGTGCCGGAGAGCCCTTTGACGGAGCGGCTGGCGTTGCCCTCCGCCGCGTGGGGCGGCGGCGGCGCAGCGCCGCTGGCCGTCCCGCCCAGCCCCTCCTCGCGGTCCTTGGGCCCCGCCGCCCAGCTGGACAGGAGGTCCTTCACCGGCGGCTCGGCTGCCTTCTGGCGGCGCGTGTTGTGCTCCCACGTGCTCGGGTCGTCGAAGCCGTACTGCTTCGGCTTCCCGATCTCCGCCTTGGTAATGCTGTTGTAGTCCCGCACGACGCGCGGCACGAGGTGCGTCTCCTCCTGCGGCCGCATCGTCTCGACGGCGCTCTCGCCCTTGTTGCTGTGCGCGCCGAAGCGATGCTGGGTGGGGTTAATCCCCTTCGCGTCCCAGTCGTAGCCGCGGTCGAGCTGCTGCCCGGCGGGGTGCAGCTCCTCCATCGCGCGCATGTTATCCATCGTCACCTTGGCCGACTCGCTCTTCTCCGTCGGCACGCCGAAGCCGTCCTTTGGCACGGGGATGGGGTACGCCGGCTGCGGGCTCTGGCCGAGCGGGCGCGCCTTGTTGCTCTGGTAGTTCGCCTCGCGCTGCTCGTCCAGCCGCACCGCCGCGCGGTCGCCGTGCAGTCCGGGCCGCAGGCACTCCTCCATCCCGCCGTCGTTGGTGCCCTTGACGCCGTAGACGGCGTTCGGGTCCGCCTGGGCGTCGTGAGCGAGGCCCCAGTGGCGCGTGGACTCGCCCACCTCGGGGCCGCGGTGGTGGTACGCCTTTATCTTGTCGGGCGTTACGGCCGAGTTGGGGTTGTAGCTCGAGGTCAGCTCCGCTGCTGTCGGCTGGTTGTAGTCGCCCTCCACGCCTGCCGGGCGGATCTGCGGGGCCACACGCGCGAGGCGGTCCTTCGTCGAAGCGGAGTAGGACATGAAATAGTAAAGTGTAAAGAGAGAATAAGCTTTACACTCGATGATGCTAAAGCTACCACAAAAAAAAGACAAAAATAAAGTAGAACTTGTAGAAAGGGAGAAAGAGAAAAAGAAAGCGTATGTACGAAGGGGACTTCCATTCCAAGACATTTTGTTGTAGTTGTTTACTAAAAAAAAAAAAAATGTAACAAATTGTAACCATTAAAAATATATAAATCATGATGAGACAATAGCAAATATGTGTTAAGCATGCAATACCTGGATGAAGCAGTTGCCATCCTGCCCAAGAGCAACTCGTTAATTACTCTTCTTCCCACCACCATTAGTATTGGTGGTGTTCACTGACGCCGCCATTTCCTCGTGCTTGTAAATGTCTCGCATATTGCCCGTAAGAGACAGCAACTTCTCTGGCGAGCGCAGCATGTCGATGAGGTGCAGATACGCCGTGTGCTCCACCGCCAGCTCCCCACACTCGCGCGCGATGGCAATGCCCTCCAGCAGCTGCTCCACCGCCGCGGGGTCCGCCACGTCGTTCTGGATCACATTGTGTGCCTTGTCCACAAGCGTGAGGCGCAGCAGGCGGCCGATCGCGAGTACGAAGGTGGTATACAGCGCGACGAGGCCTAGGCGGTTCAGAATAGAGAGGCCCACCACAATGTTGTCCGACAGCACCGCGAAGTAGAGCGAGGTCGCCCCGTTCGTAGCGGCAGGTCCGCCGCTCACCTCGTAGTTGTAGGGCTCGCAGCCCTTGCCGGTCTCGAGGCACTCGTACTCGGGGAAGGCGCTGTCGTTCGTCGGCACGTTGCCGCCGCTGAAGAGCGGGTCGCACTGCATGCACCAGTAGGTCACCCACTGGCGCAGCGTGTCCTGCTCCCGCCGGAGCTCGAGACGGCACGTGACGAGGTTGCGGTCGGGCGTGCTGTAGAGGTCCACGCGCGAGGGGCGGTTAAAGACAAACGGACTGTAGTACTGGTCGAGCGCCACACGCCGCGTCGCGGTGCCCTCCGCCGTCAGCATGGCGAGCATGTCCGCCGCCGTGCGGCCCGGGATCTCCCACGTGAAGGTGGCGGACTGGTCGAGGCTGCTGCTCGACCCGCTGCCCGTGCGCTGCAGTGTCATGGTGTGCCGCACGTGCATCGCGCTCACGTTCACCGCCGCGCGCTGCAGCTGCGCGAGGGTGTCCTTGAGCGCCTGTGGGCTGATGCGCCAGATTTCGCTGCTGCAGCTGTCGAGCGCGAGCAGCTGCATGCGCTTCTCCGAGAGCAGCAGGCCGTAGGAGATGAGACTAGGGCGCGTTCGCGCGAGCCAGAGCGGCCACGCCTCCGGCACCGCGACGCTCGTGCGCGCGGCGGAGGTGAAGAAGGGGTTGCCCTCCATGAAGGAGAGGGAGGAGGAGAGCGTCGTGACGGCGCTGGGCGAGGTGGACGGGTTCAGCGAGGAGAAGTAGAGCAGCGGCCCGATGAGCGCCGCGAGGATGAGGAGGATGCGGCCGACGCCGTTCGCCCACTTGATGCTGGCCGGTACGGCCGTGCCGAGGCGCCGCGGGGGGTGCCGCTTCGCCTCCTGGCAGATCTCGACGCGTCGCGTGTACATGGCGTGGTAGATGTCCTCCACCATGAGATACTCGCGCAGCTCGAGCGAGGTGCGCTGCAGTGTCCAGTCTAACAGGGTGCGCGTCTCCCAAAGAAAGGGGATGGCGCGTAAGACGGTGTAGCAATAGTACCGCAGCGGGCTGTTCGGCGCCGTCGTGAAGGGGTCGTTCCGACGGTGCCTCGGGAAGCCGACGCGCACCTGCCCCACGGAGAAGTACACGGAGGTCATTTTGAGCCAAAAGAAGAGGCTGCCGGCCAGGTGCGAGGAGGAGACGCCCCACCAGTACCAGTAGCTCACACCATAGGCGAGGCAGAGGCAGACATTGAGGGCGGCCTTGGCGGCCATGCGGCGCTGGATGTACAGCACACGCTCCACGATGGCGAGCACGACGGAGAGGCAGACGAGCAGCACGAACCGTCCGGGCAGCAAATTGTTCAGCACCGTCTCTTGGATCGTCACGGACTCGTTGCCGGTCATGCTGCTGTAGCCCACTACGAGCACCACAAGCGCAAGCGCCTCCGGCACGGTGTAAAGCAGGTAGCGGTCGGCACCCACACCACACACGGCCACCACGTTGCGCATGTAGGCTCGCACGGAGAGGCACGGGCAGCACAGGCAGCGCCACGAGACATACCGCTGCACCTCCTCGGCGACGTCGAGGAAGCCGCTCAGGTCGTCGTGCTCGTCGTCCTCGCGCTCCTCCAACTCTAGCTCGTCGTCCGCCGGCTCCTCCTCGTCCTCCTCCTGTGTCCGCGTCGGCGTGGCGAGCTGCGCCTCGCTCTCCTCTCGCCGACGCCGAGCGCGCAAGACCACATTGTCGTACACGCCGTTGTGCACGCACATATACTGGTGCAGCACGACGAGGGTGAACTGGGCGAAGCTGGCGCCGAGCGCGAAGCGCTGCGTCACCTTTGTCTCCGCGCTCGACGGCACTGACACGATGAGGCGGGACAAATAGTACGCCCCGTCTTCGGTCGGCGGGTGCTGCACCGCCACGATGCAGATGACCGTCTTGAGCACAATCCCCGCTGCGATGTACACGCACAAGAGCTGATAGCTCGACTTGGGCGCGAAGGGGTAGTAGGCGATGGGCACGCACAGCAGGTAGCACAGCACGGAGACCTCGAAGAGACAGCCCGTGAGGATGGTGTTGAAGAGCGCCCCAATGACGACGAGCACGGCTGTGTGGTGGAAGGCGCAGAGGACGCTCATGTAGCCGAGGCGCAACAGCGTCGCGCGCCAGGTGGTGAGGGACGCCAGGTCGGGGTTCGCGTTGTCGGCCTGACGCGCGAGGTAGCGTATGAGACGGTGCACGGCGTGGAGCCACGAGGGGAACAGGACCTCCGGTGTGGCAGCAGCAGCAGCAGCAGGCATGATAGACGACACCTCGGACCGCTCCGACGAGGAGGCTGTCCTCCACCCTGCCGCTTCTGCTGCCGCCTCTGGTTCCGTCTTGGGGGTAGCGAGGCGCGGCGACTCGGCGCGCTGCAGCTCGGCAATGCGGGCCTGCATCTTCACGTCGTACTCCTCTGCGGCGCGGATGGCGGCCGCGCTCTCGCGGGAGAGCCGCTGCCGCCGCTCCTCGTAGCAAGTCTGCCGAGAGGCAGCCGCGCCGCTCAGTCGGTACAGAACCACCTCGTACACAAAGTCGTTGTACACCCTCGTCTGCACCACGACGGCGAGGAGCAGCGCAATGTGCGGGCCCTCGAGCGGAAAGTAGTTGCCTGTGTCCTTGTCCTCGCCCAGCAGCGTGGCGGACCAGGAGTGGTGCTCGCGCAGGAGGGTCGCAAGCCAGGGCATGTGGCACAGCAGCGCGCAGGCAGGCGCCACGCTGTACAGCACGGCCAGCGGCCGCCACGCGCTGTAGAAGCGCCAATGCAGGCTCTCCATGTAGGTCACGAGCACCATGCCAAGCACAATGTACACCGACGTCATGACGGAGGCCGTCAGCACCGCGCCGGCGAGCAGCGTCAGCAGGGCAAGCGGGCAGCCGTAGCAGACGGTGAAGGCCAGCGCCTTGCTGCAGGCGTAGTACCACCGCTCGCGCACCTCCGCCGGCACGGGCGGCACCGCCTCGTGCAGCTCTGCCGCCGAGAGCGACTGCAGCCCGCCGCTGCAGCCCTCCAGCGCGTGCGCCACCTGGTCGATGAGGGAGTAGTACCCATTGTAGGAGTGGATGTTGAGGGCCCCGCTCGCGGCCAGGATGCGCGTCGCGTGCCGCCGCGTCGCATGCAGGAGAGCCAGGCAGGCGAAGAGGAGCCAGGCTGCCCGCCCGAGCTGCGCGGCCGGCGCCGTCAGCCACAGCAGCCACGCGCTGCTCCCGTCGGGCGGGAAGAGAGAAAGGTCCCCGCAGAAGCGCAGCAGCACCACACCGCCGAGCAGCAGGCACACCACCGCCGTCACAACCCGGAAGAACCACGCGCGCTGGAAAAAGAAAGGGCGCCCGGCGAGGCTCAGCACCCCCAGGCACGCCAGCACGACGAGGCCGGCGAGGGAGTACTGCAACGTGACCATCGCGCACAGGAGGAGGCACATGACGCCCTCGAAGCTGCCGAAGAGCAGCGCCATGGAGGTGGCGGACAGCAGCGTGGGCGAGGCGCTCGCCTGGTACGCGCGGCGCACGAGCAGCGAGGTGGCGAGCAGCAGCGGCCACAGCGCCACCGCGAGTGCGGACACCGTCTCGTCGAACTTCTCCAGGCCAACGACGCGCCCGACCGTGACCGTGCTGTTGCCGTGGTTCACAGTGAAGCTCGCCGGGATGTTGGGCACCCACCGCAGCTGAAACACCAGCGCGGCCGCCGCGTGCAGCACCGCGTAGGGCCACACGTAGAGCGGCGCCGCGTCCAGCCACAGCGCGAGCAGGTAGGGCACGTGCAGCGCGCAGGGGTACCACTGGTTGCTGAGGAAGAGCACGAGCCACGAGACGGCAAGACTGCAGTGCGCGACCGCCGCGAGCACGGTGCTGCCGCGCGCCTCGCACACACCCAGTATAAAGGCCCAGAAGCGCTGGAAGGGCATGTCCTTGCTGTGCGCGTCGCCGAGGACGACCGTCGCGCCGGTTGACCCCATGGACAGCACCAGTGTCGCCATGGTATACCACGGCGCGACGGGCAGCAGCAGCCATTGCTGCAGCGGCCGCGCGAGGAGGCCGATCTCCTGCCCGCAGCGCACGGCCTCCGTCTCGCAGGAGGGCAGCGTCGCGAGCAGGCGCTCGAGCAGCGGCTGGCACCGCACCCACTGCGCGGCCAGCACCAAAAGCAGCACGAGCATGCTGTAGGTGCCGCAGACGCCGCGGCAGACGCGCAGCAGCTGCGGGTGTTGGTACGTCACGGCGACCAGCACCACGACGGCCAGCCACAGTTGCACGCTCACGAAGGCGGAGCGGAAGGAGAGGTGGGCGGTGAGTGTGATGGCGACGGTGGCCAGCACAGCCTGCAGGCGCAGGGCCCAGCGCTGCACCGTCGCCGTCTGCGTGAAGGCACGCAGCTCCTTCACCTCCAGCACGTGGCTCCAGCTCGCAAAGTCGCGCACAATGACGCGCTCGTACACGTAGAGCACGGCTGTCGCGACGGCGTAGGGCCAGAGGTCGTTCTTGGTCTCGAGCGGCACGAGCCCGAGCACGTCCAGCGGGATGTTCGTCCCCGGCAGGTTCTGCGGCACGTGCCCCGTCACCTCCGCCACGTGGGTGTGGAAAAGCAGGATGCTGCCGGTGGTGAGGATGGCGACGCCGGGGCCGTGGCGGTAACGCAGCAGCAGCCGCGGGAACAGGAAGTAGACGATGAGCAGGAGCAGCAGGCACGCGTGCAGTAGGTCCGTGTGGTAGGTCCAGGTGCCGCACCAGAGCAGCATCGCCTCCGCCACCGGCCGGTGCAGCAGCCACAGCGCCGCGTAGCACCAGTGCAGGCACCGCCGCCCGGTCGAGGTGCACACCGCCGCACGCGCGCGCAGCAGCGACGGCGCGACGGGGCCAGCCGCGGTCACCCACACGCGCTCCTCCGCCGTCGGAGGGCGGCCGGCCTCCTGCGCGAAGGTGTCGAGGACGGTGCCAGCGTCGCGGCTGTCCTCCACGCGCTGCGCCCACGCCCGCAGCTCCAGCACGCGCTCCTCCGGCAGGCAGGCCTCGACGTCAGGTCCGGCTGCGGCCGTCGCGGCGGCAGCGGCTCTCGCTGCGGCACTGCGCGCAGGGGGCGCCACGTTCTGCAGCACAATGTGCGCGGCGAGTAGCGAGTGGCTGAGGAAGAGTTGCCAGGCGCACCAGCTGCCCTGGTCGCAATGCAGGATGAAGATGCTCGCCCACTGCTCGGACAGCGCGCCGCCGGCCGACACGCACGCGTACTGGCCCACGATAGCGACCAGGAAGAACAGCGGCCGCACCACGCCGCGCTGCTGCTGCTGCGCGACGAGGCACACGGCCAGAAATGAGGTGACGCTCGTGCACACAAGGAAGTAGATGGTAGCGAGGCCAATGAGGAGGGCGAGGAGACAACGGTGCGCGGTGCGGGGCAGCGTCAGCGGCGCGTGTGCGGCCGCTGCAGCCCTCCCGCGGCCGGAGGGAGTGTGCGCGCGCCTGCTGGCGGACCCGAACGAAGACGGCGGAGGGGTCGGCGTGCTATCGTCGCCGACCATGGACGTCTCGTGGCTCATGAGAAGGGAGGCGCGGTCGGCCGCATTGTTGCTGCTGCTACCGCCGCCGCCAGGGGCGAGAGAGGCGCCCAGCACCCCCAGCAGCGCCGTCCCGCCGACCTGCAGCAGGCGGAGGGCCAGCAGCGGCAGCGGCGCCTCGGCAAGGGGCAGCTGCCCCACCACCCGCGCGACCACGTTCTCGCGCGTGTTGAGCGCCGCCAGCAGTGGACACTGCGCGAGGGCGAGCACCGTCGCGACGGAGAGCACCACAAGATGGCACAGCGCGAGCGACACACGGACGCTGAAGCAGAGCGCAAGGCCGAGCAGCAGGCCGGTCGCCTCCAGCAGCGCGCAGGCCCCGCTCGGCGTCGCGAGGGCGGCCGTCACTGCCAGCACGCACCACGCCCAGCGGCTGAGGCGCGGCCGGCGGGGGCGCTCGAGCGGCCGCGGCGTCCCTTGCAGCAGCCACCAGTAGAGGCACAGCGCCGTCGTCGTTAGCACCGACGCGACGCAGGCGAAGCGGCTGTCGCGCTGCCAGTCGCGGATACCCAGGAGCTGCGTGACCACAGCCGCGTCCTCGAACACGCGCGTGTGGATGGTGACGGAGGCAATCGTGAAGGTGTTGACAGCGAAGGTGAGCACAGGGAGAGCGAAGGACAGCATGCCGATGAGAGTGCGCAGCAGCGGCGGCGGCGTCGCGTGGCGGGTGCAGCTAAAGATAAACCAAATGAACAAGAGGAGGAATGGCAGGTGGCCGCCGAGCACCGCAACGAGGAGCAGCAGCACCGCCAAGAGGACACAGTCCACCCATGCACTTGTCATGATGGTATACTAAAAAAATATTGTATTTAATAATGTATGCAAAAAAAAAAAAATCAAAAATGTTGTTGTTGTTGTAGGAAAAAATCAAAAATTCAATCACAATAAATGTACCGTGAAGCGAGTACTGGCGCTGCCAAAATGAAGAAATGTGTTAAAAGCAAAAATATTTGCAAGAAGAAAAAGAGTACTGCAATGCTAACGAGAACGAGAAAGGGAAGAGGAGAATAAAGCGTGTAAAATAAAATGAACAGAGTCTATTTTTCATACGAGAATTCGTGCAAAAGCAAGTGAATTTCATGCAAGCGTACTGATGTTGTTGTTGCTGTTGTTGCTGTTATTGTTGTTTTATTATGATATAAAGGTATGTAGTTAACGAGGACAACAGTAAACAACATTTTATAGATTCACCACCACAAACGTTCAGCTCAAACTGAATTGCTTCCAAGAGGGAAAAAAATGTAAAAAGTGGCGAAAATGACAACAAATACTTCTTAACAACAAAAGAAAAGGAAAAAAGAATGATTTGAACAACGCTAACTGTTGTACAAGGTGGTGCGCGCGCCCTTCACAAAGTCGGGTGTCCCCCAGCGGCGCTGCAGCTTGCCGTGCGCCTTCACTAAACTCCACATGTGGTTCTTGCGCCACTGCCGCAGCGATACATTCTCTATCGTGTTGTCCGCTAGGATGGACTGGATGCGCGCGTTGACGGCCTCGTCCATGGCGGTCATGCCGGCCGCCTTGCCCTCCGCGTGCAGCACGCCCTGGCCCCAGCGCATCACCTGCTCGTGCGAGGGGTGCGTCATGAGCACGCCGCCGTCGTCGAGGGCGAAGGCGCGGAAGTTGGGCGAGAGGGTGCGCGTCGTCGTCGTCAGGCCGCGGTCGTCCGCCAGCACGTCCTCGGCCACCTGCTGGGGCGGCTCTGCGGTGAAGTTGCGGTTCTTCTTGGCGGAGTAGACGGACATGCCGAAGCCGCCGAAGCCGTAGCGCACGAAGCCGCGGTTGTACACGCGGCCGTAGCGTGTGCCGGCGTTGGGGTGCTGCGCGCGCTTCTTCTGGTGGGACTGCACCTTGCAGAGGAACTGGGTGACGCGGAGCATGGCAGGGTAGTTAGGGGTCCTACAACTACTATTAGATCAAACTACTAAAAACTAAAAGAAGAAGAGGCAGAAAGAGGGGAAGGAAAGGTTATAAAAAATATATATAGACCCTGTATTGACAATCCTTTTGGTTATTCGCATTATGAGTATGCAAATGGGAAACTAGATACAAAGAGAAGAAGGAAACTTAACAATGGTACGCTCGAGGCTGATATACAACAAGGAAGAGGGGAAAACACACAAAGAAAAAAAAGCAAAAAAAAAGAAGTAAAAATACAATTTTCTATCTACAAAAGTCAGTTAAAAAAAAGGAAAAAGAGAAAGAAAACAATGACAATAGGGGGAGGAATCACAATTTACAATGATAACAGTAGCAAAGAAAAAAAAAAGTACAAAAAATGTGGAAAGAAAAGGTGGAAATACGGAATCCTTCCAGTTTCTTTCTACAAGTGTATATATAACAAAGATTAACAACCACACAACTGGAACTTGGTGTTGTTGTTGTTGGTGTTGGTATTTGGCGTTGCTCCTCCTCTAGGAAGCAGCAATACTGTTCCCGCCCTCCTGCGCCGCCCGCGACGCCCGCAGCTCCGCGATACGCCGCGGGATGCCCTCGATCTCCTCCGGCATGGCGGCCGCCGCGGCGGGCTCTCCTGTCTCTGCGCCCTCCCGCACGCTCCGCTCCCGCGCGGCCGCGATGGTGCGCATGAGCTCGCCCTCTAACGCCTTAAGCAAGGACACGGGGTCGGCCCCGGCGGCGGCAGTGGCAGCGACGGAGAGATGGTGCGTGGGGGTCGGCAGGCTGCACGGGAGGGCCATCGGCGGCTCCTCGTTGACCGGGTACTGCGAGGTCTGCTTGCTGGGCGTGGCGGAGAAGATCTCACTGGTGGTAGGTGTGGTGAAGGGTCGCTCCATTCTAAAGTGTGTAGTCTAGCACGTGTGTGTGTGTGTGGTTACGTTCTACGATGGTGAGCGAAAAAATAAAAAGTTGTGTATATAGATAAGTAATAATTGTTTTTATTATTATTCTGTAATATCAAAAAAAAAATGTATAGGAGTGGTGGTGGTTGGTTTTTTAATTCTGTATACACA
>AUXN01000437.1:0-11600 GCA_000482125.1 Strigomonas galati
ATATATAAAAAAGCAGCTTTTATTTATACAGTAGCCAGCGCAAAGATACACTTTGCCTTTTTTTGTTGTTTTGTTTTTTCCTCTATTTTCGTTTCCCATTTGACTTTTTTTCTTTCTTTTTTTTTTTTCTTTTCTTTTCTTTTCTTTCGAAATTTATAATTTGCTATATCGACACCTTTCATTCCTACTCCCATCAATATTATTTCATATATATTTCTAATATTATTATTACTCGATCGTACAATTTTCTACTACCATTATTTTTTTTTCCTCCGACCAAAAAACAAAACCAACAATTAAATAAATATATATATATATATACAATTCAATTCGTTCGAACATATATAGTTTCTATTACATTTATACATAATCATGTTTAGCGTTCTTTTTTCTCTTGTTGATCCCGAACGCTCTAGCATTACTACAACAGCAACTACAACTACTAATAATAATCACGTACATGTCAACAGTAGTAGTTACATCTATACCTCCGCCAAGCTCTTTAGTTTTCTGTTATTAACTTTAACATTTTTCATTTGGGTAGTGGGTTTCCCACTCTGTTTTGCTTTTCTTTATCGTTTCCGTGTCCTCCGTCAGGTCCGTCGCCACCGTGTGCGCTATGTGTTTTATTATTTTATTTTATTTGGTGTCTTGTGTTTCTTTTTGAACTGGAAACGGCGTCGGGTGCTGCTGCGCTGGAGCGGTGAAGATTTGACAGCGGAGCGGGCGGCGGAGGATTTGTGGACGGTTTTTCCACCGTATACACCTTTTCAACAACATAGTAATCATAATAATAGTGAAACGACAACAGCAGCAACTACAACAATAAAAGGTATAGTACTGGTAAATATACAGGGATGTTGTCATCTACTAAAACAAAGTGTACTACTCCTTTGGACGTTTGTAGGTAGTATGATGGATGCGGTGTTGGCGCCGCTGCTGCCGTTATTGCAGTTGTTGCTTTCGGCGCTGCACATTCGTCGGCAAGATCAGTTTTATTTTAATACAAACGTCCCCAATCAAACTATTAAAGATAATTATAATCAAACCGTGCCAAGTCATTTAATGGATGTACATTCCACATCGTCTTCCTTTCTCGCCAACTGGAATGGCTTCGCGACGTACCACGAACTAGCTTTTTTTTCCTGTGCCGAAACTTTTTTATTTATTGCCGTCATTACGTTTTTTATGATGTTACAGATTCAGCGGTGGCAGGCGGCGGTGGTGGCGACGGCCATGGCTGGCTACGGCGATTTGTTGTTATTCTGTTCCTTTTACACGAACAACAATAATAGTAATAATAATAATAATAACTTGACCAGACAAATTGCACGCATGATTTTGTTAAATGAGATTCAGAAGAATAGCAATGGTGGTACGAATAATATCAGCAATGTGGTTTCTTTAAGTCCGTCAGATGCTGCTCTTAATAATAATAATAATAATAATAATAATAATAATAACAATGGGAGTGTGAGTAATAGTACGAATAATAATAATGCGTACAATGCTGAGACGAGCGGAGGCATTCAAGAAATTGATAATTTTGCGTTGGATGGGGAATTTAGTAGTAGCAGTAATAATATTAACAAAGAAGCGAATGAAGATAGTTCTTCGTCTTCCTTTTCTGTGTTACGTGCTACCAACAAGTATAATAATAGTAATAACGATAATAATAATAATGTGCACAGCAGTAGTAGCAGCAATACCAAAAACAACCCACTATCCTTAGATACCAATAATAATAATAATAATAATAAGGATGGCAGCAGCAGCAACAACAGCAGTAGTTTTGAATGCAAAGTCAAAAACAAATCGTTTTTGCTGCGTTGGATTGCCAAAGTGTCGTCCTCACGAAGTGGTGGTGGCGGGAGTGGTTACGTTTCCTCTCCATCTCAAGCACAACAAGAAGAATATAATAATAATAATAATAATAATGACAGTAAAGCGCCACCGTCACCTGCGCATAGTAGCAGTAACTCCTCACTACGACAATCACCACAGCCGCCAGTGTCGCCGCAATCCGCGTACGCTCGTTCTGCTTCTCCGCAAAATGGTAATAATAATAATGTGCAAGGGCCTCCGGTGGATGCGTTTGAAAACAGTGTGACCAGCGTCTTTTGGCTGCCAACGCCGGTGGTGCTTGTGCTCTGTTGTGTCCCCTTTTTACTTTTTCTTGTTTACTACTTAACCGGAATGGCGCTCTCACCGTATTATTATCATTTTTATTATCACTATCATTATCATTACCTCCGCTACCGAAAACAACAGCCCCTGCCTAGCACTCTTTCTGCGAGACAATTCAAAACAGAAGTGGATGCCTATTATAGTTTTACCTCTCCTGCGAAATTATACATTTATGCGCCACCGATTGAATTTATGTTGACCATGTTCGCCATCGTGCAATTATTATTATTTGCTGCATTGTACAAGAGAGCATTTGCGGAGCTACAAGCATTGCAGACGAGTAAAACATTATCGAATTTAAGTGAACGGCCCCCGACCTCTTCCGCCATCGATCTACGTAGTCAAAACAATAATAATCAGAATAATAATAATGTGTACTTTGCTGCTGCGAACAAGACGGAGAAACGAAAAAAAGAAAAAGTGCAACGGCTGATGCGTATTCTCATAAGTGAAACGCCACGCAGTGTAGATTATGTCTATTTAAATTGGTTTCTCGTTTTGTTTAGTGGATATCAGCTCTTGATGCCGTGCTGTTTTATGCTGGCCGAGTGGTGGTCACATCAGCAACAAGAAACAACAATAACAACAACAGCTACTTCAAAATGGGGACAGCTGTTTCTTTCCTTCTTCACAAGAAATAGTCGTCATAACAAAAATAATAATAATAATAATAATGAGCCTGTTACGGCTGAACATGTCGCACGTGTGCAGCATTACTTTTCCCTTTTATACAATTTACTTTCCAATTTCATTCTGTTTGGCAGCAGTCTGGCCGCACTTATACACTGCTACCAAGACTACATTGCAGAGCCTTTATTATATATTCAAACCGAATATTGTGCCTTGTTAGGTCGAAGTGAAAAGGAAGTTTTTTGGGGATGGAAAACATTTGTGCCGCTAGCGCTCGATGATTTGATGTACTCATTTCAAGAAACACGACGTGATGTTAACACGACAAACTTTTATGCTTCTTCTACAAGTGCTGGTGCTGCTGCTGCTGGTTCTCATGGATCTTCACGCAACTTATCTCCACAGCCTAATAATAATAACAATAATAGTAATAGTTTTTCACTCACCTCCTTTTTTACATCTCGGCTGCCGCTGGGCTCCTTCGCACCTCAACAACAACCATCACCACAAGCACTACCACAGCTACAACGACAAGCAGCCGCCGCGACCGCCGCTGCTATTTTGCACAATGCCTCCTTGGCTGCCAATGCGTCCATCCATGAGGCCGTAGCGGCGGCAGCAGCAGGAGATGAAGTGGTACGAGGGCTTGTGGGTCTACAAGCGTTTGCTGGTGGTGGTGGTGGTGGTGGCCTTCCTCCTGACCTCAACATTAACAACAATCATAATCATCCTAACAACAGTAATAATCATCATCATAATAGCAATTATGAACATCATGACGATAGCAGCACCAACAGGCTATCCCTCGTCCAGCAGCACACAGCAGCAGTGGCGCCTGATCGTTTTTGGGAAAACATTGCGCTCAAAGTGCAAGAGCAGAACAGTGATCTGCTAGCGACACCCAACACCGCAAACACAACCACCCATTTTACTAGCACGAATAATAATAATGACGGGGATACAAGTGTGGCTACACAAAGCTCCACAGGTGTGCCTACAAGTGCCAGCACGCTTGGTGGTGGTGGTGGCGGTGGTGTAGGTAACTTTAGTTTTGCTGCGTCCTCGCCCATCGGCATCATTGATACTACTTCGACTTCAACTGCAACGACAACAACTAATAATAATAATAATATTAATATGAGCTTGGCTTCGGGCACAACGCCTTCTCCAAGTGCGATTCTTTTGCATGACTCCTTTACCTCTGGCAGCTCGGCGGCGGCGGTGGCGGCCGCAGCGGCTGCTGCTGCTTCTGGTTATCAATCCGTACTGCCAGGTGGCAGTTTTCGTTTTGCTTCTCGTGCAGCGAAGCGGAATAGTACCAGTACAAGTGGTGACGTGGTTGGTAATACTAATAGTAATACAATGGTCACATTAAATCAAACGGATATTCAAAATTCTATGTTGCTGACGATGCCGTCCATGTTACAACGGCACCCATCATCGCCGACGATGGAAGAAGAGGGAGAGCAGAAAGAAGGAGAGCATAATAATAATAATAATAATAATAATAACGACAACAACAATGAAGAACATCATGAAGCAAAAGTGGAAAATAAAAGTTTTGCGGCCATGTTGGTTAGTGCCCTTCCGCTCTTTAAGAACTCGAATACAAACAATAAAGAAGGAGAAGGGGAAGAAGGTAATACTAACAACACAAGTACTCGCCACAACAGCAGCAGCAGTAACGCCGACAGCCGCCGTCACAACAGCCTCAGCCACAACAATACACATGAAAACAGCACCAGTAACAGCTGCAGTTGTAGCACGACGCCGAATGCGAACAATAATACCATCAATACCGATTTTATAGAGCCCATTAGAGTGTCTGAGGATATTTTTGATTCGATGGAAATTATGACGCCCGAGATGCTGGCGCGAGAAAAAGAAGAGAGGCGGGAGCGACGGCGGCAGGCCCGCGCTCTGGCAGCAGAAGAGAAGAAGAAGCAACAGCAAGAACAACAGCAAGAGGAAGAACAAAAAGATGATAACAATATGGGAGATGATAGTATCAAGAATACCAACAGTACAAGAGGCACAGAGGTCCCTGGATTTGGTAGTATCGGCGGCCCCCCACCGCTGGGGTCACCGCTTAGTGACGATGGCGACCATTCTCATTTTAATTCGTATTCTCAGAGTAACAACAACAATAACAACGACAAGAATACGAAGAGCAGTAGCAGTAGTAGTGGTAGTGAGAAGTATAACTTACATCGGCAGCACACCGATGGCGGACGAAGCCATGATAGCAATAATAACAGCAGCACCACCAACAACAACAACAACAAAGAAAATAATAATAATGAGAATGAAAACAAAAGTACCAATGTCAAAAACTTCAGTGTCCATCATTGCAGCAGCAACAATCGTCTCCACTACAATAGCAGCAGCAACAGCAGCAGCGCTGCCACTAGCCGTAGCAGCAGCGCGCATCCTAGCCGGAACAGTAATAATCATAATAATAATAATGAAAATGAAAATAAAGGAGAAACACCACCGGTGCCGGTAGCACGGATGGCAGCCGATGCCTCCTCCTCCGGCTGCTCTTGGCTGACCACTACGTCTAATTCCGACAGCGCAAGTTATAGCACACCCGACCCTTTTCACCGTTCTGCTTCTTCTTCTCCATCTTCTGGACATAATATTGTTAATAATAATAATAATATGCGTCATGTAGTGTTGGGAGGCAGCCCACACTCTGCCATGTCCTCGTCTTCGCGTTCGTCTTTGCTCCATTTCCGTTTGCCCAAGTGGAAAAAACCGCGTGTGAGTACCTGCAGCAGCGGTAGCAGTAGTGGCAATGAAAAATATTTACACAATCAGAATAATAATTATAATCATAATTTAGATGCGGATGATGAAGATGAAGATGATGATAGCAGCTCTTTGGACTCCTCTGATAATGAAAACGGATGCTGGTGGGAGCGTTCTTGTCACGACAGCAGCAATGATAATAATAATAATCATAATACTCCAGAAAATAATACTAATAATAATAATAATAATAATAACTTTTCGTTTGCCAACTCTAACTGTACCATGACGGTGCTACAACCATCGTTTGCGCTGCAGCAACAACAAAAAGAAGACGCTGAAGAAGCTGAACGGCAACAAGCGATTGCCAACCGCAGAAGAGCCTCCTTTGCCTATAATGCCTTGTTGCCTTCCATGTTAACGTCACACCGCAATACCACAAACGTCGTCACTGCTGGAGGCGGTGGAGGTGGTAGTGTGAACGCAGCTTCTGTGATTGGTAATAATAATATTATTAATAATAATGCCGGCATCCGTAATCACAGTTTTAGTGGACGCAAGCGTTATGATAATATCCAAGCAGCTGTTAGTGCGAACCCTAGCAAGTTGTACAACAATCCAACCAATCCACTCTCTTTGGGTGGAGAAGAAGAAGCTGCAGCCGCAGCAGCTGCAGCAGATGAACAAGATAGTAGGAACACAAATAACAATAGTAATCATGAAGATGGTAGTAATGCTAGTAGTACTAATATCAATAATCATCATCATAATAATAATGACAATAATAATAACATGGCGATGGTCTCCGGTATCACCACGTATTACGAAACACAAGGCGAAGATGTCGTTTTTCAGATCATTTTGCATCACTTGTATCATCAGAGCAGTAACACGAACAGTCACATCGCCGCTTCGGTGGATGCTGCTGCTGCCGCTGGCGCAAGTCACTATCCCTACAACAGTAACAGTAGTAATAAGTATTATACGATTCAAAAAGCGATCGCAAAGAGTGCGATTAGTGTCAATGTGCTCTTGCGCAAAAAAGATATGGAAGGCAACAGCATTTTACATCATTGCGTACTAGCAGGTGAGGCTTCGCTCTTATTGTTTTTTATTTCTCTTAGTGGGTTCTCTACTTCTTTAACTACCACAAAACGAAAACCCGTGACAGCACCAAAATCGAAAACAACAGCAGCAACAACAACAACAAGAAAAAGAACAAGTAAGGTCACAATTAAAGAAGAAGAGTATGAAGATGAAGATGAAGAAAAGATCGACGCCTACACCGCCCAACACATCAAAACGATTCGTGAGGATTATGTCAACCGTAATTTTAATAAAGATGGTCTGAACCCTATTCATTTGGCATTTGTGTGCGAAGTGGAGGAAAAAGATTTGGTGTGGCTGTTTCAGAATATTAAAAACTATAAGGGCTACAAAAAACAACTCAAACGAGAAAAACGTCTCGTAGCCTTGTTTCAGCAACAACAAGAAGAAGCAGCAAACCTTAACAATAATGCCGACCAAAATGAAAAGCTGTTGTTGCAGAAAAAGAAGCTGCAAGAAATCGAAGATCATTATTATTATTATCAAAACTACATGTCGCCTGTGGTCATTCCACTCTACTTGCAGCAGTATCATCTTCGCAAACGCAAACGTCGCGAAGAGGAAAAGAAGCAACAGGAACTACAACTACAACTGCAAACGCAACAAGCATCCAAACATCAAAATTTATACTCCTCCAAGATTCTACTGCAGCAGCAGCAGCAACAGCGGGGTAGTTTGAGTGGTAGTCATTTGCCTTCGTCCTCCAACACCGCTACCTCGCAGTATAGTTTTTTCATTCAACGGTTGAAACAAAAGCAGCAACAAGAAAAAGAGAAGGAAGAAAAGGAGCGAAAGCGGCGCCAACAACATCATAGTTTAGGAGCAGATAATAATAATAATAATTTTAATCTAGATAATATCAGCTTAGCACCCAATTTAATGTTACTCGCCAATGCCAATTTTAGTATTCTGCTACAACACTTAATTGAACGTGGCATGATTGATATTAATCAAAAAACAAAAGATGGGCTGACCCTTTTACAATTGTCGATTAAGAGTAGAAAGAATGGTATTTGTGCGACGTTGTTACGTGCAGGGGCGGACGTTCTATACGCAGGAGGAGCAGAGGATATGATGATGAATCAAAAAAATAATAATAATAATAATAATAATAATAATAAATTTGAAAATGAAAATCTGCTCTTTTTACCTCCATGGCAGGTGTCACATTTAGCGCATGCTGGAGAGACGTGTAGTTATTATTATTACTACTCTGTCGATGATGAAGAAGAAGAGGAAGAAATGGAAGAAAATAAAGAAGAAGAACATCATAATAATAATAATTTAATTAATGGGTATTTTTATTATTATGTCAAATCCTCTCTCATGTTGTCCGTGGAAGTAGGTAATGATATTGCGTTGGAGACAATGTTAAACTCTTTATTAATTAAACAGTTAGAAGACGTTATTGATTTACCAAATAATAATAATAATATCTAATAATAATAATAATAATTTTCTAATGAACTTGCCTTTATGTTCACACGAACTAAGTTTGTTATACATTTCACTCTTTTTGGGCAAAAATCCAAAAGTGGTGTATGCCCTTTTGCGTTACCAATTACATCAGTATACGATTTATTTGAATACACAAAAGCAAAAACAATTACAGTTACAACAAGATAATAATAATAACGGTAGTAATAATAATAGTGATTACGAAAAGAGCGCTTCTGAATTATTTTTACTACACGAAATGAATTTATTGCATTCCCAAAAAGTACAAGAAGCAAAAGCAGCAGAACAAGAAAAAGGAGTTGAAGACGAAGATAATCACAAAGATAATAATAATGATTTTAATAACAATTTCCATTACAAGTCCATCTTTCATTATGTTTCGATCGGTAACTCAATTACGTCGCTCTTTTATATATTGGAAGCAGCCAACGCACCGATTCATTTATTATTACACGCCATCCAAAATATTAATGATGAAAACAATAATAATAATGCTAACGCTACAACAATAAATAAGGCAGCAACGACAACAAGAGCGAAATCTACAGTAGCAACAGCAACTGTTAATAATAATAATAATAATGGAGCAGTAGCTGTTGTAGAAGGAGAGCAACCACCTCTAAAGGATGAAGAAGCAGAAAAATTAGAAAACATGACCAAAATGAGAGAAAAGAATAATAAGGCCTTTATTGCCAACTTTTGCCGTGTGGTCAAAACGTTTTACTATAACTATGATGGCAACTATAATGAAGTAAAGGAAGAACAGAAATTGCAAGACGAAGTGAACTGTAATCATTTAAAGAAGGAGGAAGAAAAGGAGGCCAAGGAAGCCAAGGAGCAAATGGAAAAGGATGTTAGAGATAATAATAACAATAATAACAATAATAATAATATTAACAATGAAGAAAGTAATATAGCTTTGTTACCTACTGCGACAACGTTAACAGTTGATAAATTACAAACTGTACTACAACAACAAGAAGAAGAAAAGGAAAGTAATAATAATAATAATAATGACAATGATGTGGTAAAGAACACCAGTAATTTGATTGAAGAATGGATAGACGAAGTTGATGAAGGCGCACAAAATGAACAAAATAATAATAATAATAATAATGAAACAGTAAAACGGATTGAAAAGGAAAAAAAACGTTATTATATTCAAACGAATAAGGCACAAACAGCAACAGCAAAGGCTGCCACCACTACAGCAGCAGCAGCAGCAAAAACAAATAATAATAATAATAATAATAATACTGTTGCTGCTGCTGCTGCCGCGAACAAAAAGAAAAAGAAGAAGGAAGATAATAATAACACCGCCATTGCCAAGAATGTAAGACGCTTTCTCGCACATCATACAAACACCAACAACAATCAAAATAATAATAATAATAATAATAATATTAAGAATAATAATAATAATAAAATGCACTTCACAAATGCGGTCATGTTATTACGGATGCGGCTGCCTCATGTGCCTTTAGATTATAAACATATAACAGAGTTAGAAGCCGCTGTCGATGCGCTTTGTGCTGCAAAACATCCAAACAACAACAATGATAATGATAATAATAATCAGAATAATAATAATAATAATAATAGTAGTGCAGAGAATAGTAGCAACAATGTCAACAACAACAACAATAATAATAATAGTAGTAATAATAATGATAATAATAATTTACTGAACAACACCACCACAGCAACTGTTGCAGCAGCAGTAGCAGCCACCTCTTTAGAGCTCACGCCAAAAGAAAAGAAACAATTATATAATGCATTATTTACGGTGACCACACGGTTTCGCGTGCAACACATTTTACAACGGCATCAAAATAATTATAATAATAATAATAAAGAACAACGTCGTGGACATCGTAGTACAAAAGATAATAATAATAATAATGAAGAAGATGATGAAAAAACAAAATGTGAACAAATTAACAAGTACAAGAATACACTTATTGCGCATTTGCAATTAAACGATATGCACACCACACTTTTACATAATAACAATAATAATAATAACAATAACAGTAATGTAGAAAATAATAATAATAATTCTGATAATAATAATAATAGTTATGATATCCAGCACGTCCAACAAACCCTCAAAAAAATAAAAGTATTATTAAATAAATCAGATCAGTACGGACTTACGCCTTTACATTATGCTTTACTGAATCACAACACGTACATGGCGTTTATTTTTACACTTTTTGGTGCGAAATTTGTGTTTGCTGCTCCCGAAACGGAACGTTTGTGCTTAGATTTAATAAATGTCGATGATTGTGCCATATTGGTAAGTAAAGAAAAGCGGATGCAACGCGCCCAGAAAGAAAATACGATTTTAAGTTCACTTTTAACCTTTTTAGAAACGGTGTACGATCCACTTTTTACATCCTTTTTCTTTTACCCGTACATCTTCAAAGCGCTCGAGTTGTCCGCTGCGGTTTCGTTAAATTATTATTATTATAACTATTATTATTTTCAATGTACCGGAAACTGGAACAATAATAATCAAAATAATAATAATAATAATAATATAAATAATAATGCGTTTGATAAAACAAATTGTACAGATTTTAACTCTACCGCAAATACGCCGTTAACGTCGCAAACGACTTCGGTTTATTTCAATAACACATCCACAATGAATAGTAATAATAACACCTATAATCATTTTAATAATACCAACTCCAACATGTGTAATGCTAATAATAATCAGAATCAGAGTTTGACCGCGATTATTCAACAGTGTTTACAAAATGAAAAACATAATTATTTAAATACCATTAATAATAATAATAATAATAATAATAATAATAATAATAGACAACAACCACAACAACATCACGAAAAGAATAAAAACGAAATTGATATTAATATTTTGTTCGAGGTCGATAGTGCCTATAATTATAGTAATATTAATAACGCTTCACAATTGTTCGTTTCTCTACTTTCTATTAGCGAAGAAGCAGAACGGCATCAACTTTATCATAATAATAATAATAATAATAGTAATAATAATATTAATAATGCTAAAAGTAAAATAAAAATTGTGCCTCATGATTTATTTTTACTTCATCTTTCTTGTCGGAACCGTTATAGTACACCAGCAACAACAGCCACCACAACAGAAACTACAACAGAAGATAATAAAAATAATGTCAAATATAGTTATTGTAGTAATGTGGGTACGATCAAAGAAATGATAAGAGTCGTATTAAATGGAAAGGAGTTACACCATAGTATTACACAAGCACTGGCGAGAGAAGAGGACGAGGAATAATTATTATTATTTTAATTTTATTATTTTTTTAATTTTTTGATATAATATTTTTATATAAAATACTGCAAGTATTCTTTTTGCTTTCTTTTTTTTTTTTTTATTGCTGTTGTTGTTATTGTTGTCAATTTATTTATATTCTTTTTTATTCTGCCATTTATATACGCAAGATCAGTGTGTT
>AUXN01000438.1:0-11596 GCA_000482125.1 Strigomonas galati
ATGAATACGTGAACGTGGGCTACTGCCCCACTGCGAAACGAGACATCACCATTTGCTACAACGTTTTTGGTCGCGAGCACTTGCACCGTGAGGATAAGACGAATAACAATGTGTATTTGCTCATTATGGGTCTTGGCTGCCCTGGGTGCTTCTGGGACTCGCGCATGTGCGAGTACATGGCGTCGAAGGGGAACGTGATCATCCGCTACGACAACCGCGATGTTGGTCTCTCCACCCACATGGATGACGAGGAGGAGGACGAGAAGCAGAAGAACAACGCATCGCGCAAGCAGCTGCCGAATCCCTCGAACGTTGTTCGCACAGCGCTTGGCCTGCTGCGGAGCAAGATGGGCAAGGTGGGTGCCGCGATGCCGCTGCCGGAATTTGTGAAGGGGACGCTCCAGTACACACTGCGCGACCTCGCGCGCGACGCCTTTGAGCTGCTGCGCCGCCTCGATCTGATTGACGTGGACCCGGCTGAGAAGATCGATACCGTGAACAAGCGCGACTACACCGGTCGCAAGGTGAACATCATCGGCTGTAGTATGGGTGGCATGATTGCCCAGCACTTTGCACTGGACTACGGCTGCTACGTAAACAGTCTGTGCCTCCACTCTACGTGCGCCTATATAGCACTGCCCCAGATGCGTCACATGTACACCGTGGCGAAGGCGCTCTTGGACAAACCCAAGTTGGCCCCTCCGTCCGTTGTGTTCCCCACACCGCCCAGCAGTGGCACGGGCGCTGCTGTGCCCGCGAAGCCGGCCATGAAGCACATTACAGTGTCGGAGGAGCAATATAAAGAGATGTACAAGGAAGATGTCATCAACTTTAAGGTGCGCTTCTTTGATGCGGTGCGCGGCGATTTGCCCTTCCCCGAAGACGAGTTCCGCCTGTCCATGCGCTGGACGGTAGATCGGTGCGTGTACGAGGGCGGCGCGGAGCGTCAGCTCCTGGCGATTGCTTCCGACCCCGACCGCACGCCCTTGCTACGGCACGCGTTCAACCGTGACGGTGGGGAGCTAGGAGATGGACACAACCACTTCCCTGTGCTGGTGCTGCACGGTGGCGCGGATGTGCTGCTGCCTCCGTCGGGGGCAGACCATCTTGCGTGCCGCTGTTTTCACAAGGCGAAGCTGTTGATCATACCGCGCATGGGGCACTACTACCCTCCCTGCACGTTCGTCACTATTTCGGACTGCATGCTGCTGAACGGAAAAGAGGGCAGCGATCTCTTCTGTCGCCGCTATCGCAACCAAGAGAAAAAGTGAAACTACAACGACAACGACAACGACAACTCGAATATACGTGTATAAATGCTCTCGTGAATCCTATTACTATTGCGTAAAATAAATATATGAAAAGAAAAGATACTGTAAAAATTTTGCATCAAACCACAATGCATGATGATTCTGTAGGAATAAAAACAATGCCTTCTTTGCAACCTGTTTTGTTTCTCGTTCTCGTTTCCCTTCACTCTTCTTTTCATTTTTGCACGGCCAAGCAACACACAAATAAAATCAATAGTTTATCTAACAAACAACACATCATTTTCTCTGTTATTTCTGACGTGTTTTATATTCACACTCTTGCACACACGCACACCTATATAGTATCACTCTGGCGAAGAAAAAATCATGCCCTCTTCCTCTTCGCCTCACCCCGACCCACCTCCATCTGGGCCATCCGCGCGCGCCCCCGGCGCCCCACGCCGCGGCCCCACATGTCACTCTAATAGCAACAGCACCAACGCCACGCCGGCCGCAGCTGACATAACAGCCACTACTAGTGCAAATGCAGCTGTAGGAAGAGGAGGAGCGAATGAGCGATCGCCACAGCCCCCTGCGAACGATGCACCACGGTATTCGTTTGGACGTGCACCTGCACCCTTCTCACCCGAGGCGATAGCGAGACCAGCGGAAGCGGAGGGCGACGGTGGAGACGACGACAGCGGCGCGCAGCTAACTCTGCGGCGGACTCGGAACAACTTGCCAACGCCCGCCTCCCAACGTGCCTTCCCGCCGTCCTCCCCTAGCGCCTCTCATGGTAACCAGCGTCCGAACGAGGAAGGTAGTGGTGGCGGCGTCGCCCACGCGCCTCCCTCCGCAAGCGTCGCTGCCGCAGCGTTTGGTGGTGTGCCCACCGATGACGCAGCGGCCGCGAATGCCTTAGCAGCGGCGGCGGCCGTGAACAACGCGATACGCCGCCGCCGCAACAGTTCGGGCGTCACCATCGTGCCCATCGCGCCGGAGGAGTTGATACGCCGGATGCGGCTGCGGGAGGCCTTCATGAACCGTCCCCGCCACACGCTCACCGTGCGTCCGCAGATCCTGACGAGCTACACCTTCGACAAGAAGAAGTCGTTTTTTCAAAAGAAGCTCTTTTACTCTCGTGTGTGCTGCTGTCTCTGCTGTCCGCAGAAGATCGAATCCGATGTATTGGTGCGCCTGCCGAATGGACGTCACCAGCGACAGCATCAGATTCAGCGCACGTACAACAAGATACTGCAAGCCGCGATTGAGCACAATCGAACGATGGTGAAGGATAAGCTGCAGAAGAGTCCATTCAACCCAGACGCGAATCACGCTAACAGTGTTTGCGCGAACGAAGGCGACATGGACGACGACGACGATGGTGAGTACGACGACGACGAGGAAGAGGACGAGCGCACCACCTCGCACACCACGCGCAGCGGCACGAGGTCGAACCCGCTGGCCGCGTCCCGCCAAAAGCGTGGCAATGCGAATCGGAATGGACCCAACAACAACACCGGCACTGACATCAACAGTAGTGTGGTGGTGATGGGCGACGAGGCGCGCGAGATGCGCCGCGACGACAATGGCAGCCGCGAGCGAAACAGCAACCGCAACCGTCCGCAAGGAGAGACAGCGACAATGCAGCTGCCCCACATGCGACGCAACGCGCCCACCGCCGACCTCAGCCGCGAGATGCGCGCCTACTACTTCAGTCAATACGTGCGTCCCCGCACGACGACCGCGTCGCTGTCAGCGGTGGGCCCATCCACCACCGCCCACGGCCACCACCAGCACCAGCGGCGGCGGGAGAGCACGACCTACATGGCGGATGTAGAGGAGGCGGAGTTTCTGCAGGACTACATGGAGGACCTCCACACGGAGTACTTCAACTATGTCAACAAGGACGACGCCCACTACGCCTATCACAAGTGCTCCTTCTTTTTCCAGCACTGCCTGAAGCGCGCCTTCTGCTTTCGCTGCGCCCTTGCGCGACAGACGGAGCTGCTGCTGCTCGAGTACGAGAAGCGGCAGGTGATCAAACCGTACCTCTGCTGCGAGTGTCTCTTCAGCGGGTGTGACTACAAGAGCCAGAACTTTTACTACAACAACTTGTACAACGAGAAGTATCACTTCATCAATCAGCCGAACAACTACTTCACGCGGTACAGCGCGAGCGGCAAAGGGGTGTACAGCCGCAGTACTGCCGGCGGCGGCTCCGAAACAGAGCGCGACAGCGGCGTGGACTCGGAGGAGGAGGAGCACGTGGCCATCGGCGGTGAGTCGGGCGCGGCCGGCCGCGCAGAGAATCAGTCGCTTGTCTCCAACAGCAACTCGCACGTGAACGCCGATCTGCGCCGCGGTCGCGATGCCAGCGACAGCGATCGCGAACATGGGAACGTGGGTGGTGGTGGTGGTGGTGGAGGCGGTGGCCCCAACGCTCACCTCCGCCGCTTGCTGCCGCTGCAGGAGTACGACACCCTCTACCACCACTCCTCCAGCTACTACAAGCGCACACTCTGCTGCATCACGCTGCTCGACGTCCTCTCCTTCGGTATCTGCTTTACGCCCTGCTCTGGCTTTGTCTGCTATCAAGGTCTCGGCACGGCGCTCTTTGGGTGGCGGCTGCGCTACATGGTGCGAGCGCGCTACAAGCTGCATCGTCAGGCGGCGCTGCTGGACTTGATCTTCTTCAACATGTGCTGCCCGTCCTGGTGTGTAGAGCAGCAGGGGGTGCAGCTACTCATGGGCGGTCTAAGCGAGGCAGGCCCTTCCGCGGCGCTCATGCGGTGAGTGCGGAAGGGAATGGATGGAGAAATATATTGTTTATTTTATTGCACTTACACCTCTATCTATCTATATATACGTCATTTTGTTTTTTTCCCTATATACCTTTTGCATAATCTGTATTATAAGATGTATAATCATTGCCTGATTTTCTATTTTTGATCCTTCTGTTTTCTTTTTCTTGTACAGTGTGCTTACTTTTTTCCCTCTCTTTCTTTTCCTTTGTTTGTTTGTTTTCCTTTGAAACGAACGTTCGAAGGGACCAGAAACAGCGAGAAAACAACAACAACAACAAACAATAACATGTGTCCATTTTTGATGAATGTCTATTTCATATCACTTTTTTTAAATTTTCCTTCTTTCGTGAAGAAAAACAGAATGTAAATTAACACCCAATTGCAATGCACACACACAACCACACAACCACTACCATCATATCAACGAAAACAGACATCGATACGATCAACATCTACACACCAAAATTGTCGAATAATGATAAAGCACACACTGAAAAATGTATTGATGCAAACACCTGTTAACATGAAAATACACTCTCTCCTGCATTATTTCTTCCTGTTTTGCGTTTTAGTGTTGTAAACGGGCAGACACTGTTTTTGTACTATTAGATACACACACACACATACATACACACATACAAATATACAAATATATAGATAGATCATTAGATTTAAAATAGATGACCACAACTACCTTCTCATCCTCATCCAGCTACAAGCACGACGATCAACACCGCCATCATCACGCTTCACTTCCGCATGACCTCCAATGGCAGTACATACTAGACCAGGAAAGCTCTCTCGGACAGGACGTCACAGCTGCTCTCAACCACCACCAGTCCCTCTGCGCACGTCACGACACACACCAACAGCAACTAGCAGACCTCCAGCGACAGCTCGCGGCGCTGCAGCGGACGGTGACGACCGAGGCAGCCGAGGTGCAGCGCAGTCGCGCGGTAGTGGAGAAGCTGACGCGACATTACGTCCGTGCGAAGGAGGCCAAGAAGAAGCTGTTCCAAGCGCAACTCGTGGCACGCGGACACCCTCATCATCTTCTCAGTCTGCCTGCCTCGTCGAGCCTGCTGACGACCGGCGGCTTCACCGTGCTGGACCCGTTCACCCTCACGACCACACAGCCCGACACGTACTACTTCTCCTTTAATGCCATCTTGACACGTCCAACTGTATCGTCGTCGTCGTCGTCGTCGTTGTGCGCATCTTCTACAGCGACGACAGATCACCATGTCAGCAGGCAAGCAGACGACTTCATGGAAGAGATGGTGGAGCGGCTGTGCAGTGGGCACAGCTGCACTGTGCTGTTCCAAAGCACTCCTTCTTCCATCACGGACAATGAAGGGAAAGAAGAAGAAAAGCAAGAGCGCGAAGGATGGATCAAGGCGATGGCCAACCACTTGCTCGCGCGTCGCGGGGGGCTGCAGGAAAAGGATGCGGCGGCCTGTTCGCTGGTCGCGCTGAGCTCTCTCACGGTACACCCTACCGGAATGACAGATGCCAATAGCGCTCCGTACGACAAGGTGGAGGACCACCTCGTGCACTACGAGCGACCGGCAGCACCCACAACTTTGTCATCTTCGCCGTTGGTGAAGTGGGCCATCCCGTTTTTGCAAATCCCCAAACCGTTTTATTACAATCACGGCAACCGTCGTGCAAGTGAGTCCAACACGAATGTGGACGGGGAAGGAGAAGAAGAGAAGGAGATGTACTACAATTACTATACACCACCGCAGAGCATTGTGACGTCTATCCCCATCACAAGTGTAGCAGAGGTGGAGGAGATGCTGCGCTTTCGGGAGCGCGGCGATGCTGACAAAAGATCTGCGTCTGATCGACGATTACTGTTGTCGGAAGACACCAATGCCTTTTCAGTGTATATCCTCTTTGTAGAGACGGTGGACAAGAAGAAGCACACGCACAAGGCGGTGCTGCGCTTCATTGCGTTTCCTTCTACACGTACCACAACGACAGCAGCAACAACCATTCCCACGAATCCTACAAGCACAACCACCATGGACGACAGTGCTTATGTTGCATACATAAAAGAAGCGCTGTCTTTTTGGACTAGCAAAGCACCGACCGAACCTCCTCCGCTAGCTTATTCTCACTTTGCCGCCTTTCTAGATGCACTGGGCCAAGGCTGCACACCTCGCGCAGGAACAACATCGCCGCCGTGTTCCAGTTTCTTCAAACATCTCCTGTACCCTGTCTTGCTCGGCCACTGTGCAAGCGTGTACATTTTGCATCTGCACGGTGATCCGGACAAGGCGGAACAGGGAGAGGAGAATGACAACAATGAAGCGATGCACACGAATGACACTTGTGCCAAAGTGTTCACAGATGGACTGCTCATTACACAGCTCTTCAAGAAGTTTATTTTGTTCCGCGAAGGGTATCGCTGTAGTGCCGCATATGACCTGTTACCTGGACTGGAGGAAGTGGAAGAGGAGGAGGGGAACATGGAAGAGGATCATGATGAGGACAGACTGTGATTGTACGAGAACTTACCAATTCACAAAAAAATAAAATAAAATGAAACAAAATAAAACACACAATAAACAATTTATATATATATATATATATATATATATATTCAAATGTATGCTCTACACGTGTATCCTGTTATCATACATTGGCACATGTTTCTGTCTTTCTCCCTTTTTTCTTCTTTCATTTCGGTTTATAGAAACAACGGATAACTGATTTTAATATATATATATTCATTTTGAACAAGCATAGAGATACACGTATACGTTTTTATAGAAACCAAGGACATCAAGAGACTGTCACATTGCATAGCGTTTTTTTTTTCTTTTTACTACACACACACACAAACAACAAAAGCACAGAAACACACAGAAAATATTTACAGAACACATCTTGTACGCCTTATCCATCTGCATTACTTTCATTTGCTGACATCCACTTACCTATTCGCTCCCCTACTCTGCAGTGGAACTTTGCCAACTACCACACATCATGCAACACTCCAAACGCATGTTAGAGGCCCAAAAGGCGCAAGATGAACGTGATGGCCGTCTCGGCAGTGGCAGAGACAACTCTGCTCAGCAGGATCCTCTCCTCAATAGTGCCGTGAAGCGTGGCCGTTGCCAGGCAACACCACCATCGCCACTGCAGTCATCATCAGTGTCACCCAAGCGAAAGAAGAGAAGAGAAGAAGAAGAAGCGGAAGACGACGAGGGCGAAATCGAAGTTGCAATTAGTGGACAATACAGCCCACACCCTAAACAGAGTGGCCTCGAAGGCTTTCCCATGAGACCAAACATCACCACCACCACCACATTGGGTCTGAGTTCGCAACAACGAAAAAAGGACAGTTTCTATCCGCCACCGCTGCGACCAGTGCAACTCCGTAGCAGTACCGTCGTAAACGAGGAGGAAGAAGAGGAAGAAGACCAGAACGACGACAAGGAGACGTCGCGTGCTCGGCTGGTGAGAGTGGGCATCATGCCCGAGATCGACTCCCCCACCTCCTCCCCCCCCCGAAATGACTGTGCGTGCGACCAAAGGCAGCGGTCGCTGGAACATGGCGCGACCGACGCAGCGGCCCTCCCAGCACAGTAACGATGACCATCACGAGAGCCCAGCGACGCCTCCGCTGCGTGCGGCGGTCTCGCCTCGCGTGTACGTACGGCCGCATCATGCGCATGGGATCTCTTCGCAAGGGGCGCACCACCCACCACAGCTGCACACTTCGGCACAAGACGGACCGCATCAACTACAACAATACAGCCCAAGTAGCGTGCGCTCGCACGCGGCAGGCGACGGCAATGACTTCATCACGCACACAAGACAATCATCCGCCACGACCGCCGCTGCAGCCGCCGGGAGCATGGCGGAGATGTCGGCCTTCCCCAGTACACCTCCGCTCGCGAGCAGGCGCGGCTCGCTACAGGAGTTAGAGCGAACGCAGCGCCCACTCGCGCACAACCGTGCGACCACAGAAGACGAGGAGGAGGAAGACGAAGAGGAGGAGGACGACGACACCGTGACGATCCGGACGCAACAGCTCTCCGAGGCAGGAGATGTCACACCGCCATACGAGCTAACGACGCGCCCCACAGCTAGCTTTGTGGAGGACACGGAGCTCCATGATGATGACGATGCAGTACCGTCGTTGCTACCTACCGCCACCAACATTACAAGCAATTCCACAACGCCCACACGCGACAGCAACAGTGACGACAACGCAGAAGTGCGTCTGGACGACTACAGCGGTTTCCACAACAACGGCAATGACTGCTACGCCTGCAGTGTCATGAACTTCATCTTGCGCAATATGGTGTTTCGCAAGTACTTGCTGTGCCACAGTCCGCTGCTCCTTTTGGTGCGGCTGGCGCGGCAACTGGAGGAGATAAAGCCTGCCTCGTGGGTGACTGCTTTTTTGACCACTAGCGGAACCGTGGAGGCCGTGGAGGAGGACAGTGATACCGATGATGATGACGACGACAACGATGCACAGAAAACAAAACACGACGGAAGCGCAGATCCCAGCACTCTACCTCCTTTAGGGGAGTGGGTGTTTTACGGAAGTGGGTATGAGGCCACCACGGACATAAAAAAACAGCATCCCCAGAAAAAAATCCATGACAAACATAAGGAGGGGGAGGGGGCGCCGCCGCCGCCGCCGCCGCTTTTTTCGTCTTCTACACAAAAAGGAGATAAACGCAAGCGCAGCACCACCCCGCAGCGCACCCTAGTGGATGAGCTCTGCTCCGCTGTCGAGAACCATACGTGGGATGAGGAGACCCTCCGGCAGATAAGCGTCGCCGTGGTCACCGACATTATGTGCGTGAACATGCCCTCGAATGCATCCTCCACCCACCTGACGCGAGGCGTGCGAAAAAAAGATGACGAAGAGGAAGAAGACGAGGAGAAGGTGGGGAAGGAGGAGGTAACCAGCATCTTCTCTTCGTTCCCTCTTCTGGATCGTCTCCAGTGTCTGGTGGCGACCACTGCCGCAGGGCACCACACCACCGTGGAGCAGCGCCGCCGTCTTGCCTTGTTCGTCGTCAAGCTGAAGCAGCGCTTGACGAATGATGTCGCCGTTTTACTCGACACCAACAACGCCTCTTCCGCCGATGTAGAAAGCCTTGACGTAGACGATGCACAAGAACGACGTACTCTGCATGAGGAGCTCACGCGGCTGGCGTTGGCACAGCAGCGCCGCGAGCGGTTCGTCACGCTGTTCAACAGTGAGACAACGCGACAAAACTACTCTGTTGAAAAGCGTAAAGAGATCAAGCGTCGCTTTCTCGCGCAGTTTGAGTCCAAGCAAAGTGCACACGCTCTGCAATACTCGATGAAAGATCTGGGGCGTCTTCATTTCAACTATTACGAAGGCATCCGTCTGCGCGGCGTTGCTGCCTTCTTTTCCGACTCTTTTTTCATGGGCACGCAAGAGGACGCGCACGAGTTTTTTGTTTCCGTCATCAGCAAGATCGATGGCGAGTGCATGGACTTGCGCAAGCGATATCTGACGTGGCTGTCACCACCAAATATAGACAAGGAGAAGCGTGCGCCTTCTGACGAAAACGAGAAGGACAAGGAGCTACTCGCGCCAACGGATGCGTACGTGCGCAACAATGACAACCTATGGGTGAACTATCTTTTTCAGGGCAAGCTGCTGAACATAATTCGCTGCAAGCACAGAAAGTGTCAGCACGAGATTGTAACGGTGGATCCGTTTGTCAATCTTACCGTCGCCATCCCTTCTCCTTGTCCTCCTTCTGCAACCACAACAACCACAAAGGGAGAGGAGACAAGTGCGTCCAAACTGTGCACGCTCAACCGTCTCGTGCGCCAGTCCGTCCAAAAGTACGAAGTTCTCGAATCGTACAAGTGTGACCACTGCGACCGCAAGTCCAAGCAGATACAAGGCGGGTGCTTCTTTGGCTCTCCGCCGCCGCTGTTGTGTGTGCAACTGAAGCGGTTCATGATGAAGCAGGTGGGTGGCGGCACCGAGAGCGTGACATCACCCGTGTCTTCAGCGCACCGGCAAAAGGCGGAGGAGAAACCGAACGACATGAGTGGCTCATCTCCCTCTTCTGTTTCTTCTTGTTCCTCTCCCCAGGCAGACCAGCCAGCGCACGAACAAGTAGAAGAAATGGACGACGACTCGGACACAGAGGAGGACACCACACCTACTACTGTGTATGGCACCAGTGTACCACGGTATACATTTGTCAAGGATGACACCCCTGTACACGTGGATGACACACTGGTCATTTACGCGCTTCCATCACACCAGCAACCCACACCGTTGTCCGAAAAAGAAAAGGAGGTGGCGGCGATAACCACGCCGCTGTACGACGAGGAAAACAAGCGCTTCTCACACGATGTGCATCAGCTCGAAACCCAAGCAACCTCTGCCACGCTGCAGATGATCAAGACAACGTACAAGCTACAAAGCACGGTGCTACACCGCGGTACGTCGCTGAATTACGGCCACTATGTTTCCGAGTTTGCCGTACCAGCTACTACACCAGCGTGCACGAAGCAACCATCTGCGAAGGAGGAGCACGAGGAAGTCAATGAAGAGGCGTGGCGCACAGCCAACGATGAAAAAGTGACGATGATTCCAACTGATCAAATGCGCCAACAACGAGAGGCATGCAAGAACAGCTACTTGCTCTTGTATGAAAAGATACAGGAGGAGATCGTACCGCAAACCATTTTTGCCGCTTTACCTCGTTACGATGCTTCCATGTTAAAAAAGTGAACAACGATTTTGCTCTTTTTTCTTTTTGTCTCTTGCTCTGTACTTTATTCCTCTTCTCACGTACACTGTGTATAAACTACTTTGCTCTCGCTATGTATTTGCGCACAGTGCACTAGCAACCATTCGTCCTTGCACATTTTGTAAAAAAGCAAACACACAAAGAAACAAACAATCATGCTCACTTATCTATCAGCAAAGTAGCATATCAATTATCATACCTTTACAATGCTTTCACTCGTACGCTCATGTACTTCATTTTTCTTTCTACTCTTCCACAACATCTTTTTTTTAGTTTTACACCCACCCCACTACACACCCCCACCCACCTCACCACCACCGCCACCATGGCTACTCCTCGCTCCGCCAAGAAGGCCGCACGCAAGTCTGGCTCCAAGTCCGCCAAGGCGGGCCTCATCTTCCCCGTGGGCCGCGTTGGCTCTCTTCTGCGCCAGGGCCAGTACGCGCGCCGCGTGAGCGCGTCCGGTGCTGTCTACGGAGCGGCCGTGTTGGAGTACCTCACCGCTGAGCTTCTCGAGCTGACGGTGAAGGCTGCCGCGCAGAGCGGCAAGAAGGTTCGCCGCCTGAGCCCCCGCACGCTGACGCTGGCGGTGCGCCACGACGACGACATTGGCTCCCTGCTCAAGAACGTGACCTTCTCCAAGGGCGGCGTTGTGCCGACCGTGAGCAAGGCGGTTGCGAAGAAGCACAAGAAGAGCTCCAAGCGCGCCAAGAAGTCGACCCCCAGCGCGTAGACGAATGCGTCGCCGCGAAGATGCGGGTAC
>AUXN01000439.1:0-11585 GCA_000482125.1 Strigomonas galati
ATTTGGTGTGTGATACACAATTTGGTTTTGTAACCAGTTAATCTATTAGTTTTTTTTTTTTTTTTTTTTGTTTTTCTTATTTTAATTTACACTCGTGATTTTTTTTTTGCAAAAATGAAAGCTTCTAGTACGACTGTGCTCACGGACGACGTCGGACCCGATCTGATCGCCACGCACTCGCTCTCCTCGTCGCACGAGGCGAACAACTCCAACGCACGCACGTCGCAGCGCCGCCGTGGACACGGTGGTGCCGTTCCGCAAGAAGGCGATGATTCTGGCAAGCGCCACCAGTGGATGGACGCGCTGACGCAGATGCAGAAGGAAAACAAGGAAAAACTGCAGTCCTGGCGGGAGAGCTCGACTGTGGGAGAGTCTCCTGGTCGCGCGAGGACGCCGCCGCCTGCCATCGACGAGGAGGCGGACGCGTTTGTGGCAGCCGAGTACGGCAAGTTAGAGGTCTCGGCCATGTCGGAGGAGGAGATGGGCGCACCGCCGGCGCCGGGGCCCAAGGCGTCCGTGCCAGCACCCGTGACCACGTCACAGGAAGACCACTTTGCGGGCAATAGTGTCGCTGCCAAGCGCAGCCACAACTCCGTCTCCTCGTCGTCGGACGCGAAGCAGGACGACATCGAGGAAGACGGCAACCGACCGCTTATCTACAATGTCAGTGACGTGCGCTACAGCCGCATTCGCCGCAACCGGCCGGAGCGGGCGGAGAAACCGATGGCGATGCCGAACGAGCGCCGCCGTCACCGCGTGCCGCTGAAGGACGTGACCAAGTCCAGCTCTCGCGAGGCCTCTCTCTCCTCTGCGCCGGTGGTCGACCCCCTGTCCGCCTGGAGCACGACCCCACCCTCTCCTCCAGCGCCTGCAGCAACCACGGCGGCCATGGAGGACCACCTCCGTAAGGAGGCAGAGCAGAAGAAGAAGCAAGAAGAAGAGGAGGCGGAGCGCCAGCGCGTTGTCGCCGCCGCTGCAGCCCGCCAGAAGGCCGAAGCAGAGCAACGCAAAGCCGAAGAACTCAAAAAGGCCGAAGACCTGAAAAGGGCGGAAGAGCTGAAGAAGGCCGAAGAACGCAAACAGGCGGCAGAGCTAAAGAGGGCAGAGGAACTCAAAAAGGCAGAGGAACGCAAGAAGGCGGAGGAGCGCAAGCGTGCCGAAGAGCAACGCCGCGCAGAGGAGCGGAAGAAGGCCGAAGAGCGTAAGAAAGAGGAAGAGCGCAAGAAGGCCGAGGAACTCAAAAAGGTGGAGGAGCGCAAGAAGGCGGAAGCTTTGAAGAAGGCAGAGGAGCTTCTTCGCGCTGAGGAGCAGAAGCGTGTGGAGGAACTCAAAAAGGCCGAGGAAAAGCGCAAGGCCGAAGAGCTACTGCGTGCTGAAGAGGAGCGCAAGGCAGAAGAGCAGCGGAAGGCTGCGGAACTAAAACTACAGGAGGAGATGCAGCTGCAACGCGAGGAGGAGGAGCGTAAGAGGGCCGAGGAGCTAAAGCGCGCGGAAGAGCGTCACCTCGAGGAGGAGCTCACGAAGGCAGCAGAGGTGAAACAGGAGAAGGCACCCAGCAACCACGCCGAAGAGGCGACGGCCACGTCCCCTCCTACTGCTACCCCGAAGGAGAAGCCGCTTGACGACGACAACGCCTCCAGCACGACTCCTCACGCGGCGACCAAAAAAGAGCGGTCTGCCTCGCTGCCACAGAAGATTGATCGTGAACTGAGTACGAAGGAGCGTCGCAGCTCGCGACGTGTGTCGGAGCCCAAGATCACGACCCCCGCCCGTGCGGAAAGTGCCAGACCCCGCGCAACATCCTCGCCTAGTGGACGGAAGCAGTCCCTCCCTCGCAGCCCAAGCAGGGGTTACGAGGCGCATCTGCAACGAAAAGAAGTGCGCAGCTGGTCCGGCAAGGTCGCCCCTGCGGGCACCGGGGAGACCCCAGCGATGGCCCAACCAGCGCACATTGTCGTGGAGCCCCACCGTGCGGTGACGCCCAAGAAGGAAACGAGCCGCGAGGAGAAGCTGCGACAGACATACCACACGACCAAGGCAGTGCCCTCTCCCCGCGATGGCAGCCACAGCCCGCTGGTGACGCGCAGCCGCGTGCTCTCTGCCACACCCGTGCGCCGCAGTGCGCAGCCTTCCGTCTCGCAGCCTCAGGCCACCGACGGCACCACGCGCGCCACACCAGTGCGTCGCCCTGCTGTCTCGGCGCGGCCGCCTCCACGCACAGGCTTGTCACAGTCCCAGGAGCCAGAGCGTGCGGAGCTGAACACGTCGACGGGCCGCTCCGCTGCTGGCGTGCTCGGCACGACCGCCCTTACGGAGAGGCGCCGGCAAGAGGCACTGCAAGCGCGCCGCGACCGCGAGAAGGCGGCGGCAGAGGAGCGCCAGATCCGCACCGCACTAGAGCGCCCGCGGAAGCCGATCATCCTCGAGAAGCCGGAGAAGGAGGCCAGCGCGCCTGTCGTCAAGAAGCGCGAGCGTCCTACACGTGTCGTAAAGGCAGCACCCGCACGCCCGTCATCGGGCGCCAAGGTGAAGGAGACCTCTTCCCCTGCTCCCGCCGCGTCTCTGACCTCTGAGCCCCACGTCCCTGCCGCACCGGTGGCGCGCAAAAGCCTCTCCACGAGCGGCTCCCTCGGCGGCCATCCGCACGGCGCCATCAAGAGCAGTATGGCGAGTGAAAAGGGGCAGTTGAAGGTGCATGCACACGACGCACCGACGGAAGCGGCCGCCGCAGCGGCAGACGTGGAGTTAGAGTCCCCAGAGCCGGAGCGTGCGCCCCCTGTCGCGACGTCGGGCGTGCGATCTCTCCCGCAAGGACCTGCGCTATTCTGTACGGAGTGTGGCGAGCGTCACGTCAACGCGCTAGCGAAGTTCTGCGCGTATTGCGGCCACAAGCGAGCAGGTGTTTAAACATACGTGCATTGCTAGTCATTTCTTGCAACCTTTATTATTTCTCTTTTTTCCTTATTTCGTTTTTTTTTTGTTGTTGTTGTTCTTTTGGGCTTCTCGTTTAGAGCTTTTTTTTGCTATAAGGAAGCTACTCAAAATTATTGTTCTTCTTTTCTTTTCTCTCTTCTTTTTTTTTTTTTGGTATTGTTGCCTGGTGCTTAATTATGATAGGTTTACAAAATATGAGGTGCACATAAGCAGAAGCCACCATATAATGCTGAATAATCGGAAGCCGTTATCCATTATTAGCTTCGTTCTGTTTGTATATGTTTTTTTTTTTCCTTTTCTTTTAACTCGGTTGTGTTTGTTTTATTTTCACGTTGTATTTTTTCATATATTCCCTCGGGAACATCAGGTTAGATGCAATCAAAACAAGATGGAATTAATGCCTGTTCAATAACTAATTTAAAATTTTCTTTAAACCTATCTATCTTTATCTCTCCTTTTATATTTATATTTATATTTATATATATATCTATATTTTATATTGCGCAATCATTATCCGTTGAGATTGAAACTCAACTTCATAGTATACATTTTCACCTATATTACAAACAACCACAGCAAATGTAAAGCATTGTAATTTTGTTCTACGCTGGTAATAGGGTAGCACTCCATCACATCACGGAAATTTAACTATGATTACACTTACACTCTGTGAACTTCATTACTATTTCGTCTCCTCTCTCTTTTTCTTTGGTTGCCTCATCAGTTTTTTTTTTTTGCTTACTAATTACCTTATTTACATTTTTTAAATCAGCACCCTTAACTGTTTTATCATTTGCTTACTTTTTTCTTCTTTTTGTTTTCGCTTAAGCTCGACATATATATATATATTTATTAGCATGTACAGGACACGTGCCCTCTATGAATGGTGCGCGCGCACACGTTTGCTAAATGGCAACGTGGTGAGTAAGACTGCTGCTGCTGCTGGTGAGACTACGGTACGCTCTTCCGCTTCCACTAACAGTCGACAAGGAAAAGTCACGACCTGGCACCCGTTTGAGCGTGTCGGGAGCATCACCGATGAGGAGACGGGCGAGGTCTTCGCGATCGCTAACACGCGCGCCTTCGAAACGGTGCTGCCGACCATGCTGCGGACACTAGAGGGCGCGCGCGTCACCTTCACAGTGGACACGCGGCCAGAGGCGGACCGTGTCATTATCCGGAACCACGTGACACCCATCACCGCGCAAAGCTACGCGGTGCGGCCGCCAGTAGACTTTTACAACCCCCTGAATAAACCCAAGCGTGTCGCTGATAAGGAAGGAGAAGAGGATGAGCGCAACATCAACGAGGAGGACGACTCGGCGACGGGAAAGCGGTACGCGAAGGATATCGTCGTGGACATCAATAGCATCCCCTCTGACAAGCTGGTGCGCCTGAGTGGCCCTTTGGTTGACGACGAAGTGGTGGCGCCCACGAAGAACCTCAAGGATATGCGTAGCAGCCGCGTGCTGGACCGTGACACGAACGAGTACCTCCGCCTGAAGCGCCAGCTCGGCAGCGGAGCGGAGGCACGAGAGGTGATGGCTGCGCGCCGTGCGCAGGAGGCGAAAGACGCGGTGCGGCGCGAGGTGATTGCTCGTCAGGTGCGCGGCACCATCGTCGCGTGGTCGCCGCTCCACCGCAGCGGTGCCGTGCTGGAAGGACTTGAGGGCGCCACAGACCCTGCCAGCACGGCACCCGTCGAGGTGCACGAGAACGCGGCCGGCGTCTCCATTATTCGCAACGTGCAATGCTTTCAGAGCGCCATGCCCACGTCACACACACTGCTGCACCGCCGCGTCACGTACGACAAGGTGCAGTACTCGACACAGCCCGGCAAATTCTTTGCGGAGGCAGTCGTTGTGGAAGGGCCGCTCGAGTTCGACTCCAGCGTTGCTACGGTCGAGCAAGCTCGGCTGGAGAAGGAACGGGAGAAGCAGGAAGACCGTTTGAAGCGCCAGATGGGTACGGCACATGTGTTTGAGGAGGAGACCGCTGCCGAGCTGCCGGTGCCGGAGGGCGAGGTCTACGGCGTTATTACGCGCTGGAGTGGCGGCCAAGGCACACTGGAGAGCGGCGATGGCCGACTTTATTATATCCAGTCCGCAGCGGACTTTGTGCAGCTGATGAGCGAGGACACGCACGGCATCCGCGGTGCTGTCGTCACCTTCCGTGTGGAGAAGGAGAACCCGCGCTACGCCCGTGAGGTGAACATTCTGTCCACCGCAACAAGCAGCGTGGAGGAGATGCGGCCGATGCTGGACCGCGTGCCCGGCAGCAGCGCCCGCACCAAGAAGGCCGCCGCACCGACAGACCCGACGGCAGTGGTGATGGAGCCCAACGAGCTGACCGGCGTGTCGGTGCCGCGCAGCGTGGTGGTAGAGCCCGAGGGCGTGGAGTGGACGGAGGGCACCCTCATCGCTTGGTCGCCCATTGAAGGGCAGGGCATCATCCACGGCAGCGACAGCGAGCGTTATGTGCTGCGTGACCCGGACGACCACGTCATCATGTACAAGGAGCGCAAGCACCTCTTCACGAAGGGGCGCAAGGTGAAGTTTACGGCCTATGGGGCGACGGGGCGCATCGCCTGCAACGTGGTGCCGCTCGAGGTGGAGGCAAGCGAGGAGGAGGTCCGCGACGAGGAGTTGCGGCTGGACGAGCCGCAGTACTCGATGGATGGCAATGTGAACGAGGCCATTGCGAGCCCGATGAGCACGAGCTACTGGCTGAACCGGATGGACAAGGCGGGGTACGACACGGCCGAAATCAAGCAGCTGCAGAACCGCGCCCTCACGCTCGATGAGGACGACGACGACGACGGCACCGAAGGCGGCAAGTTCCTCGACAGCGACGACCTCTTCAAGAAAGACCACTGGTGGAACGACCCCAAGAAGAACATTCGGTTACCGAACAGCGACATGACAGCAGGCCACCTCGCGCTGATGGGACCAGCGTCCATGATGAACTTTGCTATGAAGGCGAAGGACCCGAAAAAGCTGGACAAGATGGCG
The DNA here is from genome assembly GCA_000482125.1 of Strigomonas galati. NCBI lineage: Eukaryota > Euglenozoa > Kinetoplastea > Trypanosomatida > Trypanosomatidae > Strigomonas > Strigomonas galati. Next base: position 5,946 of record AUXN01000439.1, read on the forward strand.
CAAAAGTACAACGCGCGGCTGACCGAAGGGCAGAAGGAGTACGCGTGGAAGCAGGCGAAGGAGATGGCGCCCAAGTATGAGGCGCTCATTAAGAAGGCGCGTGCAAAGAACGAGGAGCCGACGTTTTACTTCTTTTAAACATAGCATTAAATCACCACGACAACGCAATACTACACACACACACACGTACATATAAAATATAATTGCCTCATGCTAAAAGTATATACATAACTGTACTTTAAAAAAAAAAAACTCATGTTAATCTACATCCCTTGTGTATGATTACTGAAAAACCGTTTTTACAAAATCGTGCACTTTTTACGGTGCGTATACATATGTAATCAAAAGGCCACATAATTATTATGCTTTTTTTTTTTTCCTCTCCCACCTCTCTGTTCTATCTACTTTTGCACTTCCGCTTGTGTAGTAAAAAAAAATTGCGCGTCCATAATGGTATCCAAGACACGGAAGCAGCGCCAGAAAAAGAAGGAACTGCTGCGTGAGCACGGCGGCACACTGCCCCCGGTTGTCCCGCAGCAGCCCAAGTCTATCCACCTCAAGAAGACGCGCCCGCGCATGAAGGGTAAGAAGAAAATCCGTCTCGGCCTCGAGAGCCCCATTGACATTTATGAGGGCTTCGATGAGAAGGAGGGCGTGCTGTGGCATTGTCCCAAGTGCGGCCGCCAATGTCGCACCATCGGCTTCTGCGTGGCGTGCGCGACGGGGAAAACGTTCAAGCAGCACACGGGGCTCACCATGTCGCGCAAGGTGGCGCGTACGGCAACAACTGTGTCATCAACGGCTCTGACGAAGAAGTCGTCGCTGAAGAAGCTGAAAGCGAAGCGAAAGAAATAAATAAAAAAAGAAATTAATAATACTCATTTTGGATTTATATTCTTCCTCCTCCGCGAATACACGAAACGTAATGACTGATCAATAAAATATAATCAATGGTTCTTCTCTTGTATAAATAACACTAACCCTTTTCACAATTTTGTAACTTCTCATCCACATTTCAATGCTTGCCTTTTCTCTGCACAAATGTCGGAAACAATTTCATGTAAATGTCACGCTATGTACATTTTTCTTTTTTCTTTTTTTCCTTTTTACTTCCCTTTCTGGCTTAGAATGCAACCTAGTATACGTAAACCGCGCCGGAGGATATTACCTCAACGGCGGCGTCTCATATTAATCATTTGTCTTACTATAGTGTTATTCATTTTAGTCGCCGTGCTCTTTCTCGTGTGGCCCTATGCAAGACCACAGCTGGAGGAGCTAGGTGCCATCCCTGATATTTTGTTGGATGCCCTCTCGGAAGAAATGGCAGGCTCTGTGTATCGGAACGACCTGAACAGCAAGGAAGCGAATCGCTTTCGCGGGTCGGAGCCGCCAGTAGACACGGTACAGTTTCTTCGCTGCGCAGCGGCACGGCTGAAAGTGCAGGAAACACTGCCTGAAGGGGGTGAACCGCCACCGCTGAAGTGGAACGAAATCCCGCTCGTGGTGCTCTCCGTCTCGCTCGAAGTAGACGACTTGCGGCACTGGATGTGCAACATGTCGACCTCATTCCGCTATCTCTATATCGCCATGAATGGAGACGCGGAGGAGATGCGAATGCTGTTGGAGACTCTTGAAGTAGCGCTGCAGACCCCGCGGCTGAAGGTGGAGTATTTTCCACGCTTCATTGGCTATGCGGCCGCGATCAATCGGGGATACAAGTTTGGACTGGAGAAGTCTGCGACCGAGGTGCCCTTCATCGGTGTGTTTAACACGGATGTAAGGTTCAGCGTCGGTTACCTAGAGAGTTACTTGAAGAATATGAAGGGCATGATGAAGGACGACGCGGCCGTGCTGAAAACGCTGACGCAGATGGTAGCCGACGAAGATGCGGCGGCGACGGCTGCAGGGAAGACGACCATTCGCACCGTCGAGATACCAGGTCTCTCCTACGCGCCGCTGCTGCCGGACGCTCTGCGATACGACATGGATGGGAGCAAGCGCAGCGCGCTTTTCACCAAGGGCGGCCCCGCGCTCTACCTCTTCAAGCGGAAGGAAATGAGCTCCTACTTTATCTCACGATTGGGACTGTCGACGGTCGGCTTTTTTGACGAGAACTTCTATCCAGCCTACTTTGAAGATTTTGATTACATGTGGCGCATTGAGAAGCTCAAGCACATCATGTACTCGCCCCGGATGGTAGTGGCACATCACGCGACGTTGAACAAGAAGGAGAGCGATCGGGCGGGCGTGGAGAGTATTTACTCACAGTCTTCCTACGGCACCTATGTGCACCTCCGCAACAGCGTCTTGCTCGCGGCAACGCGGGTAGAAGAGCTGAAGAATCGCTCCGCCTCCTACGGGGACGTGGGCGCACACTTGCAACGGATGCTCAAGTACGCACCGCCGGAGGGCACCTACGCGTGGGAGAAGTGTGGCTGGCAAGAGAACCGGCGCAACCTCCTGAAGGAGTTCTCCATTTCCTTTGCGATGCCGCGACCGTCCCCATTCGCGCACGTCAATCTGAACTTCAAAATTCCTCCCGACGTATGGATCCTGGACACCAAGCGACAGGAGACCATCTATAACAATACACAGCGGGAGAATTACGAAGCGGCGAAAAAGGCGCTGGTGATGAATCCGAACATTACTGCGTATCACGTGGAGCTGCTAAATGCCTTAAATCAGATTAATTTCAGTTAGTGGCAAAGCTATTTGTTTTTATTGTGATTATTATTATTATTATTATTATTATTTTAACTGTTTTTGTTTATCTCCTTTAGTTTTCGTCCCCCTCCCCACACGACACTATATATTCATGTACACTTCTGCGTGAGCAGTCGTGTTTTTTGAGCCTCCAAAAGCATACAGAATCGAGTTTATATGTATTTTTTTTTCGTGTTCTAAACTTTTTGTATTCAGTACTCAGTGCACATATGATGTCCTAAATACCACAATGCCTTCCTTTTCTTCTGTACACACCTCCCTTCCCCTCTCCCTTTCTTTCTCTTCTTTTATTGTGACAGAGTAATCAGAACATACATCTACATTTTTCTGTTCGTATTGTTGTTGCTGTTAGCAGCGATGAACCCTGTGGTCCACTCGGAGCAACTGGATGCGCGAGTAACTGTGGACGAGTGGGCGGCTTCCGACGCCAACGTACCTGAATTACTCGAGCAGGGCGGTATCCCGGCAGTGGTGTCCACCAAAACAAGCAAACGGGAGCGCGAAGGGAAAGATGGCGTGTTTTACAGTACCGTCGGCGCGGGAGAACCAGCGGAGGAAGACGAGTCCGTGTTGGCGGTCAACCCCCTAGAGGAGCCGGCGCCTCAACACGCGGTGCCTACACTTCCCCCCATGCTGCTGTTCCTGCTTCTACTCTCCTCGTGCGCACAGAGCCTTTCCTCCACCGTCTTGTCCTTTTTAATTCGGCAGGACTTTGGCTTCGAGCCGGTCCAAGAACAGCAGTACTGGGCCTATGTGGGCATCATGGCGTTTTTCCAACCTGTCCTTGGCTGGATATCGGATGTCTTTATCGTGTGGGGTGAAAAGCGACGGCCGCTCTTCATTCTCTGCGTTGCCGTGAACACGGGCATCTACTTTGCCTACTTTGCATTTCCTGATCGTATGACAAACTACGCCATCTTCCTGTGCCTCTCTCTTCTGAGTCAGTGCATGATGATGGGCACGTACATTCCACTCAACGGCATTCTCGTTGAGTTCGGCCGCCACGACGCTGAGACGGCGGAGCAGAGCACCGCGCGATTAGGCGCCATCATGGCTGTCGCGATGGTCTGGCGCTCTGTCGGCAGTCTCGCCGCCTCCATTCAGCACAACTTGCTCATCTCCATCTGCTCCAACCGGTCCTTGTTGCTCGTCGTCTGCATCGAGTTCTGTCTGCTGATCCTCGTGATTATCTGGTTACCATCGGACCTCTTCGCGCGGGAGAGTGCCGCGCAGCACAACTTTGCACAGCGGATGAAAGTTTGTTGGGGTCAGTTCCGGCGGAGCTGCAACGTGCGCCGGCTGCATAGCGAGGGCGTTGTCTTTTTTCTGGTGCTGTGCTTCGTCTTCTTCTACACCTTTATGCCAGATGCGAGCACCGTCTATTCGAACTATGTCTTCTCCGCCTTGAGTATATCGAGCCGGGCCCTTTCTATCTCCTACACCTGCGGCTCCTTGGGCTCTATCGCTGGCGCGTACGTCTTTAGCCTCTGGATGAAGCGGCGCGCGGCGCAGGAGGAGCGCGGCGGCACACCCACTTCCATGTTCACCATCTTCTTCCTTGGCAGCGTCGCGTGGGCGTTTGGGTACGCCACGAACCTGCTCCTGTGCACAGGCGTTGTGACTGATGTTCTGCACATCTCTCCTGCTGTGTACATCTCGATCGACGGCTTTTTTGTGTCCATGTTTGTGCGCTTCGCGTTTATGCCGACGCTCACGATGGCTGCCGAACACGCGCCCAAGAACTTTGAGGCCACCACGTTCGAAGTCTTTAGCGTGGTGTCCATCTTGGGTGGCACCTGCTCGTCGTTTCTTACTAGTTTCATTGCCAAGGGGCTGAAGATTAGTAAGGCGGACTATGGGGCGCTCTCGACCCTTATCATCATTTCCATTGTTTGTAAGTTGTTGCCCATTCCTGTCGCGTATATCCTTCCGAAGCGGGAGCAATCCGAGGAGAGCACCGACATCGTGGTGGAAAACGAGGATTCAGGCGATCGTGAGGCGTAGGGAGCATGCTGAAAATGTTTAATGCTTATATATATATATATATATGCCGAAGAACTTAATCCGTTTAAATTGCAATATACATAACTAAAACACACAATCCGTTATTCGTGAATGAAGTATCAACTCGGTTTGGAGAGCCGAGCCTTCCACGATGTATTTGCAGAGGAACTTGTCTCTTGTGACGACCGCAACTAGTATATTGTGCTCTTTCCTTCATTCTTTTGTTGCCTTTCTTATCGTAGTCCCATTATCTACACACATAAATATTTTTTTATTAGTGATGAATGCTCTCTTTGACGAGGTGAAAGCGGGGCACGCGGAACTTATGTCTGCCCTCGGTGTTTCCTCTTTCCAAGAGATGAAAACAAAGTTTCTAGAACACAATGTCTATGCCCTCATCAAAGACGTAAAGGAATTTTTTGCCGCGATTGACTTCACCGAGCCATTTTTCATGTGGCTGCTTGGTTTCCATTTCATTATTTTTGCCTTGGTGTGTTATAGTACCTACGGCAAGGTGTCCGACGAACGGTTGCTCCTGGCGTGTTTGTTCCTAGCGGGTCTTGCGCTCGCCGCACCATACGTCAATACCTACGGCAGTCAATGGGCATCGTCCTTATTTCTTGAAGAAGAGCGGATGATAGGGATGGAAGTCAACTACTTTGACGAGGCGGGGATCTTTATTGCCGTGTTTTACTGGCTTCCGCTAGTCCTGCAGGTGCTTGCGCTGATGGGCCGTCTGCTGTGGCGGATGCTGAAGCTGATGGTGAAGGTGAAAAGGCAGCAGCTGAAGCGCGAGTCGGTGGAGGCCTCCAAGAAGCGTCAATAAAACGAATATAGTAGTCCTACATCTTCTGTACAGTTAACAAAACAGAAAAAAAAAAAGAAAAAATAATAAATTTGCAAAAAAAAAAA
>AUXN01000440.1:0-11573 GCA_000482125.1 Strigomonas galati
AAAAATGGTAAATAATACTTTGTAATAATATCGAAAATAATGGGAGGAAAGAAAAGAAATAAAAACAACGAATATGTGAAAAGAGTAAAACGAAAAGAAAAAATTCAAATTCCCCCTTTCCAGATCCTTTTCCTAACAACTTTAATAAGAGAAGATAAAGAGGAGAAAAGCAAATACAACAGGTTTTTGAGGAAGATATCATTTTACATTTCCTTTGCGGTATCACGGTGTATGTTGTTTGGTGTTAATGATACTGTTTTGTATTTTTTTTTTTTAACTCTGTGTAAACACAACGTTGTCAAAAACTCAAAAGCATATCCAATTTAAGTGTGTATGTACTTTTGTTGTTGTTGTTCAGTGAATTAAGTATTGTTTTGGGTTTTTTTTGATGTGAGAATGGATAAATTACACTATTTGTAGAAATAAAACGAGTTATGATAAATAAAAATAAAAAACAAGTTAGGAAATGAAAAACAAACCTGTAATGCTAAACGCCAAAATTTAAAAAATAATAATAATAAAATGAACGAGCAAGAGAGAGAGAGAGAGAGTTAAATTGAAAAATATATTTTTTTTTGTAAAAATTGGATACCATATCTACCCCTTTACTGAATACGGTTCTGCACCTCCTTCTTCTTTTTATCTAAAGCCTTCTCACGGCGCTCCTCGAAGTTGTTAATAATAGAGAAGTAGTCCGTCTCCTGCTCCGGCAGTTGGTCCTCGCGGAACTGACGGTGCTGCAGCCCGCCGAACTGCCGCTCCCACGTGTCGGGCAGGTTCTTCTCCACGCGCTTCCAGTAGAGCAGCATGAAGACAGGGCAGATGATGCAGAACATCACCTTGAAGAGCTCAAAGCCGCGCACGACGTTGAAGCCCGGGCGCATCGTCGGGCGCAGGTAGTCGTAGAGGCGCTGACCACGCGACTTGAGGAAGGGCTTCTCGCGGATGACCACCTTGCGGTTCAGCCCTTTGCGGGTGTAGTTGTTGGGGTCATACTGGTTGATCTTGGCAGGGTCACTCATCTCAAATAGGGTGTATCCTTCTTCTCTTCTTTTTCTTTTTTTTTTTTTTGTAAAAGAGTTATACTAGTTTTTGTTTAAACAAACAGAAAAGGAGAAGGGAAAGTTGAAAAGGAATTTGTAATGAATAGTTGGTTTTTTGATACAATGGTATTTAAAGAGCATCATAAAGTATAATGAAGAAGAGAAAATACAAAGAAAGTGAAAGTAATAAAAGTGTATCATTTTGTTGTTCTATAGAATCTATGTGTAAAGTGAATCTAACTTCTCTCGTGCGTGCAGCAGCAGCAGCAGAACGTACTGTCTTGTCAGGCAGACCTCTGCCAGTTAGCGGCCCAATCTGCCGATCTGGTCATACTCGCTCTGCACCTTCCGCTTCTCCATCTCGCCCGCAGCAGCCGCACGACGCTGTGCCCGCAAGGCAATCTGGTTGTTCCGCCGCTGCGCCTCTGACTCTGCCTTCTTTCGCGCTGCCTCCCGCCGGGCGGCGGCGCGCCCTTCCTGCGCCTCCGCCGCGGCGCCATAGCGAGCACGGCGCTCGAGGGCTGTCGCATGGGCATCGTCCACCGTCACCAGCTGCGCACGCAGAAAAGCGGGCAGAAGTGTTGTGTCTGCTCCGTTGCTGTCACAGCCGTAGTCGCGTTTATAGGAGTAATTGGGGCCAGCGCGGCTGCCTGCCTCAGGAGCAAACGGTCGTGGTACTTCCATCTACAGGAGGTGGTTTCTATAGGTGTATCTAAAATGTATGTATGAATAAGTGTGAGTTGGGTTATGTCTACAGATATGAGCAGTGGGAAAGGTTGAGAGGTAAATAAAGGAGAAACGTGTTGTTATCTTCTTAAAGGCAAAAACGGGGTAAACAAACTCGCGATAGCACAAAGAAAGTATAGGGAAAGCAAAAGTAAAATGGAACAGTTTTTTTTGTTTGTTTGTTTGTTTGTTTGTTTGTTTATGGCTATAAAGAAAACGAAAGAGAGAGAATCATACACACTTCCTGATTGGCCTCACCGCTGATGCAGCACATTCACTGTAATGAACACACGGCCACTGCTGGTCGTCACGAGGCCCTCCTTCACACTAATACCGGTGCGGTGCTCCAGGGCGGGGCCGGCCTGCCGCGGGTCAACGAGGCTGGGCGCGCCGCCGACGAGCGAGGTCTTGAGGAACTCCTTCGCCGTCGTGCGCGGCACCCACAGGCGCCCCTCTAGTGTGTGCCGCCCTGGCACGGCGGTGGGCACGGTGACGCTGGCGTAGCCTACCGGGGACTGCAGGCCGTCCGCCCCGGCGCCCTCGGTGTAGGCGCTCACGACGAGCCGCATCGGGGCCGCGGCGATGGCGCGGTCCTCGTAGCTGTACTCAAACGGTGTGTTGAAGACGTGATCGACCTCTACCAGGAAGTCCTTTTCGATTACGCGCCCGCTGAAGGCGAGCTGCGTCGTGAAGCCAGGTCCCTCGATGGTGCGGGAGGGTGCGCAGACGCCGTCAGCCGCGCCCGCACGACCTCCCGCCACACCCTCCGTGATGATCTGGCACTTGAGGAAAAGCGAGTCCTGCGGCACACCGAGGCAGCGCTCGACGACGCCAAAGACAAAGTAGCGCAGACAGCCAGGGGTGCTGGGCGCGGCGGGCCCTTTGCCGACGCGCACGACGGCCTGGTGCCGCGTTGCCGCCGGGGCTGGGCTCGTCGGGCGGGAGTGCGGCCGCGACGGCACGTCTGGCACGACCTGCAGCGCCTCCCGCAGCTGTGCGCGCGCGGCCTCCAGACGGGTGGGGTTCACCTTCGCCGCGCGCGTGTCGACCTCGGCCGCGAGGTGGTCGATCGTCGTGCTCACCGTCGGCGGGGCGAGCGGGTCGCTCGTGCTCTCGGGGCTGAAGATGGGGTCAATGCGAAACGTGTAGATGTAGAGCGAGTCCACGAGCAGCGTGTGCCACGCCTCCAGCCCTGGCCGCGCGGTGAAGAAGCACTCCTCCTTCTCCGCCGTGATGGTGCACATGACGCGCTCCGTCCCGCGCCACCGCAGCGGCCCCGTCTCGTCCGCCGTCGCCGACCCGAAGGCCCACATGAAGAACATGTTGTGGTTCGGCTGGTGGTCCTTGCGGTGCTGCCGCAAGATGACCGGCGCGAGGCGGCTCGGGCCCTGCGGCGGATCCACAGGGAAGTCTTCCTCGGCCACATCAATGAAGTCCTCCATCGTCGGCCGCGTGAAGAAGGAAGACACGCTGCTGTTGAGTGCCGCAATCACGCCGGCGCGCTGGACGGCGGCCGGCACTGGTGCGGACGCGGACGGGGCGGCGGCGCCCTGCGCAGTGGCGACCACGGCCTCGTCGTGCGCGCGCTGCTCCGACGCCTCGTTGTACTGCGTGACGCGCTCCTGCGGCGAGTGCACCTTCTGGTCCCACCGCACGGTCACGTTCAGCTGCTCCTCCTTTTTGTTCTCCTCCACCAGCAGCGCGCGGGCGACGGTCACGCGGAAGCTCAGGCGGGAGAGGGGGTGCCGTGTGCCATAGCGCTGCGCGGATGAGAAGCGGAGGAACTCCATTGACTAAAATATCTATTTTATGTATAAAGAGAGAGAACTAGTAGCGTGTATGTATGTATGTATGTATGTATGAGTATGTATATGTATGTATGTGCAAAAATCTTTAATTTGTCCGTATGGGGACTCTATGACAGTCGAGCAGAATACGTGTTTGTATTTGCTACAGGAAAAACAAAAAAAAAACGCAACTGAAGAAGAAAGGAGAAAAAATACATAACAATGCATTGTCATTGTTATCTATATATATATATGATAAATGGGTTTTTTAATACGTATAAAGAAACAGAACAAACATATATTAAATGAAGAGGTTTTGAGGGGTTTGTGTATTATTATTAATCGAATGAAACATTAGTATGATTACTTTTCAACATACTGATACACTGTCACATTGCCCACCGTCGCACACTCCCACTGCGCAAAGTAAGCAATCTTCCATCGGTTGCAGGCAACCAGATACCCACGCCGCACGAGAATGTCTGTCAGTTGCTCCTCCAGTTGATCCAGCGCCTCTGGGAGGAGATAGAGGTACAGCAGCGGCCGCGCCTCCCGCACCCCTTCACTACCACCTGCTGTGTAGGCAGGGAAGTGCACGTCCATCGAGCAGTAGCGAATGTCCTCGTTCAGAAAGGTAAAGTCGCAATGCACCGTTGACGACGACAGCGTCTGTTGTTGTTGCAGCTCGCCCTTCGTCTTGTTGCACAAGTCAATCAGTGCATCGTCCAGGTCAAGGCCCAGGGCCTGTATCTGTAGAGAGCGAGGCGCCTGCCACAGCGGCTGCACATGGGCCGCAATGGCGAAGAGGGCGGCACCGTCGCCGCAGCCAAGGTCGGTCACACGCCAGCGCACGGCGGTACTGTCCTCTGCCTGCACGAGGTGGGTGGGCACGAGCCACTCCGCCAGCGCGGCCGCGTCGCCGTCTGAGGAGGAGACAAAAGGGGAGATGAAATTGCCATCGTCCCACTCAAAAGGGAGTTCCATCTCTATACGAAAGACACCTAGAGAGAGAAGGGAAGAGGAGAAAGGGAGGAAATATCATATGAAAGAGGGAACTGTAGTCTCGTAGAGAGAGGCGACGGCGGGTAAAAACAATTTTTTTTTTCGATTTGGAAACATTCTCTAATTTATTTTATGTTTTTTGTTGATGTTGGGCAATACTTTTTACATGAATTCAAAATACAGATGTATCACATACGTGAATATTGTTGTTGTTGTTGTTTATTATTATTTCTACATGGCATCCTTGTGCTCCCACTTACTACACACTTCTTTTTGGGTTAATAGTTATCCAGCAGCGCCTTCAGCTGCGGCACAACCGCGCTCTCGCCCGCGCTGGCGTCCAGCACTTCCAGCCGCTTCTTCGCCTTCCAGTACTCGAGAACGGACGCGACGCTGCTGTCCTGGTCCTGCCACGCGATGCGGGACGGCGCGGCCGCCGCCCCGCCGCAGCCGCAAAGCAGCACGGTGTGGTCCACTACGCCTAGAGCCTGCTCCAGCGCGAGCGCCTGGGCGAGGGTGCGGGGGTAACCATCGAGCAGCACGACGAGCTTGTCGCCGGCCGGCAGCGTGCCGGTCGTCTCGACCTGCGTGACCGCGTTGGCCACGAGGGCCGTGAGCACCTCCGTCGGCACCGCCGCGCCGCCCTGCAGCGCGTGGGTGACCGCCTCCTGCAGCTCTGGCGGCACGCGCACCGAGGTAGCGGCCGCTGCCGCGTCCCCGTGGCCGGCGTGCGCCGCCTGCTCCACGAGCTCGGCCGGGCACAGCCGCAGCACCGGGCCGCGCGCGCTCGTGATGGGCTCCGGCAGGCGCGTGCCGCCGAGCAGGCTGACTACGACGCGCGAGGAGAGCACGACCGGCGCCTCCAGGTTGTCCAAGCGGGACAGCAGCGCGGCGATGGGGTCGACCGGCCGCGTGAGGGCCAGCTCCTGCGTCAGCCGCTCCAGCAGGGGCTGCACCTGCTGCGTCGCGAGGAAGGACTGCGCGCCTAACTTCTTGTACTCGGCGGGAGAAGTCATGGCTAGAGGTACAAGGGCTATGAAATAGTGGTGCTTGAGGTGGTGTAAACTTCTGTTTGACTATAGGAGGTAAGAACAGAAAGAAGGAGATAATAGAAGAATTTCAAATGTTGAGTTAGATTGTTTTAAAGAAGAGCAAACATATAACAGATAGCTTCATCTGACCGATTCACAAATATTATATTATGTCAATACAAGAAAGACTTAAAAAAAAAAAAACAATGGAGATAAGATATAGTGAAAATGAACATTATACATATGTAGGGATAGGTCAGTGTCATCAACGAGAAGGAAAAAAAAAGAAGAGAGAGAGAGAGAATCTTGTGTACATATCAATGAAAATGAATTAAAGTGGAAAAAAGAGAAGAGAAAAACGGCACCTGACTGGAAGAAAAAGGAAAAATAAATAATAATAATAATGAAAATACAAATAATAAAAATGCAATGCGTTTGTACATCCAAAAGTAATTTCAAGCTTAATTTTTTTTTGTCTTAATTGTTTATGCTTCTTTTTAAATGTAGATATGTCACCAAAATAAAAAAATACAATTAAACTCATTTTATTTACAGAAAATACGAAAAAATATGATCTTAGTGCAGTCTACTTTGCTTTCCTAAAATCCTCAACAATGACAACAGCAACAAGAAGAAGATCAAAAAAAGAACGAGAAAAAAAAATATAACTCTACGTACTCCCTTCATGTTTATCACCAGTGTTCTTACTTACTTGAGCGCGGCTGTGGCGGACAGCGTGGTGAGCTCCGGGTGGGACGCCATGAACTCTGCAAACGTGCGGCGCATCCGCTTGGTGGTGTGGTCGAACTCCTCCTCGAGATACACCGCGAAGACGATGAGGTTGAAGTAGCGCACGAGGTAGTGCACACCGGCGTGGTGCGCGCGCGCGCGGTTCGACTCGGTCGTGTCCGGGGACTGCGACGTGATGGCGAGCGCCTCGATGGCCGTGCGCAGGTTCTGCATGTCCGAGCAGGCCTCCAGCACGAGGTCGAGTTTGTACTTGGCCGCGCGGCCCTGCGTCAGCACGCGCTTCAGCTGCGTGATGATGGTGTACTCGCCCCGCCCGAGGTCCGTGTCGGTCTCCTTGTAGAGCGGGTCGTAGATGGCGTGCAGCTCGTCGTAGTACTCCGGGATGACCAGCCCGATGAGCAGGCAGCAGATGACCATGCCGGTGGTCGTGCGGCCGCGGCCCATCTGGCAGTTGAAGACGAAGGAGAGCGACTCGGTCGCCTTCTTCTCGTGCGTCGCGATGCGGGGCAGCACAGCCTGCAGCAGGCTGTCGAAGTCGCCAATGTCCGGGCTCTGCTCGTCCGTCACCGGCTGGCGCACCATGAGGCAGCGCACGCCCTCCGCGGCGAGCTCGTCGTAGACCTGGCGCAGCGTCTTGATGGTGTCCGTGTTGGCCGTCTCCCAGGCGCCGACCAGCTCGCCAGGGGAGCCCTCGTCGTGGATGAGGAAGCGGCCGTCGTAGCGCCCCGCCTCGTTGAGGATGTCTGTCCGCAGTTGGTCCTCCACGAGCTCAATCTTGCGCGTCTGGATGCCGGTGAGCTCCACGTTCACGTAGGGCGCCGAGAGGTCGCGAAAGACGCACGGCTTGTCGCCGACGTACAGCAGCGGCTCCTCGCGCAGGTTCACCCATATGACGGAGCCGCGCAGCGGGGCCTTCATGTCCTCCGGGCTAAAGTCGGGGTCGAAGATGTTCGGCGACGCGTAGCCGAGGAACAGCTCCTTGTCGTTCTCCTCGCCGGGGTAGATCTGCATGGGCTCCGAGGAGGCGCCGAGGAGGGAGAGGATGTTGTGCACACCCATCAGGGTCGGGATGGCCACACCGTAGACGTTGATGAGGCGCACCTTGCGGAAGTTGGGCGCGCCGCACACGACGGGCCGCAGCCCCTTCTTCTGGCAGCCAGGGAAGTGATCCGCCTTCATGCAGAAGTTGGCCGTCAGCACGTCGCCGCAGCGCCGCGAGAGGTCGGCCTTCATGAGGTTGTCTGCCGAGATGTACTTGAGCGCCGCCTCGCCGCGCGAGTCCAAATTGTCCACGATGAAGCACACCTCCGTCTTCTCCTTCACCCAGCGCGTGAAGGGGTTCTCGTCGCTGTAGTCCTGCATCTCGTCCAGGTAGATGACGCAGAGCAGCACGAGCAGATAGCAGCGCAGGCCGTGCAGCGCGTCCAGCACCGCCTTCTGCTTGTTCAGCCCGCTCGCGCTGATGCGCCGCTTGAGGTAGTCGACCATGTGCAGCACGTTGCGGGTGCGGCCCTTGCCGCCTAGGGTGATGATAGAGTCTACGGTCGGCAGCAGACTGCCCGCGCGCAGCATCTGGCAGATGGTGGAGGCGAGCAGAATCTCAATGTGCTCCGTGGGCGCGTCGACCACCGGGGTGGCCGCCTCCGCCGCAGCTGCGGTCGGGATGCGCTGGCCTGTCTCGCCAACGGCGAGCAGCTTCACAATCTTCTCGGGCGTGTTCAGCTCGCGCAGCTTCGCCGCGCGGGAGGCGCAGTACATCGTGACCAGGTTGAGCGCGACGGTCGAGCGCGTCGTGCCCTCCGTGTCGTTGATGATGAAGACGTCCAGCGGCCCCACGTCAATCTCGGACAGGTACTTCAGCAGCGGGTCCACGTCGGTCGCGAGCATCTCACCAGAGAAGGGGATGGGCACGCGGTGGTACACAATGTCGGTGTTGGCCGCGAAGTTCTCCATGGAGGACTTGGGCGGCCGCACCGTCTGCACCCGCACACGGATCGTCTTGCGCGTGCCGTCGTCCTCGATGCGGTGGAGGATGATCGAGCCCTTGTACTCCTGCGACTCGAGCAGCACATCGCGGCACAGGCGCTCCTCGATCTGCTCGATGGCATCCGTCGACACGTGCATCGTCGCACCGCGGTCGCTCTCCAGCAGCGGCGCGCTGTAGTCCGAGAGGGTGTAGTTGATATCGTTGATGACGACCATCGGCTCCGCGCGCAGGCTCAGCCAGTGCACGCGGCGGTGCTCCGGGAAGGCGGCGCGGATCTCGCGCACGAGGTCCTCACGCGCGCGCTGGGCCACACGGCCGCAGGTGAAGATGGGCACGTCCGGGCCGAGCTGGCGCAGCGCGTGCACCTCGGAGCTCTTGGGCATCGGGATACTGCAGAGGATGCGGCCGGAGCTGAGCACGTTGCCTTTGCGGCGCCGGATGAGGCGCGCGATCTCGGGCTCGTCGCTGACGTTCTCGGGCGCGGTGACGCGCTCCGCCTCGAGCTGGTCCGCAAGCTGCTGGCGCACGCTCGTGATGAGCACCTTCACATCGGGGTTGCGCTCGAGGAACTCGGAGAAGCTGACGTCAAGGGAATGGTTCCACAGCCGCTGCTCGCAGTAGTAGGAGAAGATGAGGAAGAGGCCGTACAGCTGCAGGCGCATCATAGCCACCTCTGGCATGGACGTGATGGAGGCAAACGCATCGCTGATGTGGTCTGCCATGGAATACACCTTGTCCGCCAGGTCCATCAGGATCATTAGACGGCGCTCGTGCAGCTTGCCGTCGGGGAAGAGGGAGACGATCTTCTGGATGGTGCGGAAGGCGAGCGTGTTGCTGCTGTTGCCACGCAGCACGCGGACATCGACCGAGACGTCCTTCTTGCAGAGCTGGTAAAAGCGCACGATGCTGGCAATCTGCATCATGGCGCTCGTGCGGCCGCGGCCGGTCTGGCAGTTGAAGATGAAGACGGCCTTGGGCTGCTCCATGCAGGCCTCAAACACAAAGTCGAAGTCTTGCGGCCGCGGCCCAATGTTCTGGGTGATGGGGCGGCGGTAGTACTGCAGCTCCAGCGCGTTCTTCGTCTCGGCCATCCCCTGCGCGATGTCGTGGAAGATCTCCACGAGCGTGAAGACGTTGTGCGTGCCGGCGCACTCCCACTTGTCCTCCATGAGCCCCTCGCGCCCCTCAATATGCACGCTGATGTTGCCGCCATTCTCGTAGGCCTCCTGTAGCACCTCCTGCTTCAGCTTGGCTTCGACCGCCTCGATGCCGGGGCCGGTCACGTCAGGGATGATGATGGGCTGCAGGGGCTCCTGCCGCTTCCGCACGATGTGAGCCGCGTTGTTGATGTACACGAGCGGCTCCTCGCGAAGATTGATCCAGATCACAGGGCCCTGCGCGTGGGCGCGCTGCAGCTCGTTGAGGATGGTGCGCACGGCGCTTATGTCCGCCTGGGCGACGCCGCCAATGTTGAGCTTGGGCACCATGCGGAAGTAGGGCGCGCCGGCGATCATGCCGGTCGTACCGTGGCGGTCCCGCATCGCATCCTGCAGGTCGAGCTTGAGGATGTGCCGCGCAGAGAGCACGTCGCCGACGCGCACGACGCTCGTCTCGGACGGCGACGGCAGCAGCAGGTCCGGCTCGTTCGCGAGCATCTCCATGATCGCCATCGCCCCGTCCGTCACGCGCGCCATACTGCACGACGCCATGGACATACGGCCGAGGGCCAGACTCGCCATCGAGATCTCGGCGTCCCGCATCGAAACGTCGCGCAGCGAGCGCGCGCTGGGCCGCGGCGGGCCGATGGACTTGTTCGCGCTGTCGTCGTCCTCGCCGCTGGGGCGCGTGAGGAAGTCGAGCTGGGAGAAGATGGTGTGGCCGTCGAAGTTGCTCTGCATAGCGTCTTCCTGCGACGGCGGCGCCACGTCGACGATGCTGATGCCGCGCTTGCGGCCGTGGCGCCAGCGGGCCTGGTTCTGCGCGAAGCTGTCCGGCCGGCGCAGCTTCTTCTGCACCTCCACCTCGGGCGCCCCGAGCAGCACAGGGGACTGCGACGGCGTCGTGCTGTTGGAGGAGCGCTTCGTGATGATGGGCTCCACCATGATCTTACGCAGCTCTATCAACGGCGTGCCCATCTGCGCCACGGTGGACATGTGCGTTTCGGCACCAATAGAGAGCGTCTCCCCCAGCGCCTCGTGCGACGTGGAGCCGCTGCGGTTGTTGCGCTCGCCGCCGCCGCCACCGCCGCCGGCCAGCTCGCTGTTGCTGCTGTCCCCATTGATGCCCTCCACCGTCTCGTGGAGGGGAATGACAGCCTCGATGAAGGGCGACTCCATCATGGAGCCGCGCGGGTCGCTGCGGAGCGAGCCGGATGGGGACTGGATGTTCGCAGCCGCGAAGAAGTTGTTGCCGCGAGGAGAGTGCTCGCTGAGGTTGGGCGCAGCGGGGGGCTGCGCCGCGTACTTGCCACGCGGCGTCGGCAGCGGCGTCGAGATGCTGAAGAGCAAGTCCTTCTGCGGCTCTGACGCGGCGGCGCTGCTCGGGGGTGAGCGGATGTCGGCACCGCCGTTGAGGGTGCCGAAGCCCACCGCGGACAGCGGCGGCACTAGCTTCTCATGGGCAGAGGGAAAGGGAGAGAGCGTGTCTACCGAGGCCACCTCCGGGAGAGGAGGGACCTTGCCGTTAGGGCTCGCAGGGGATAGCTTGGTGGTGGCGGTGGTGGTCTCTGGCTTGGCAGCGAGCGTGGACGGTGGTGGGGCCGATGTGGCTGTGTTGGTCGGCGGGGCAGGCACGGCGGTGGCGGCGGCGGGGGCAGGGGCCGAGGCGGGCGGTGCCGGCGGTGGCGCCGTCGCGGCGGCACGCTTGCGCAGACGGTTGGATTGCGCACGCAGCAGCTCCTTCAGCCGCTCCAGCTCCTTCTCATCATCGTTGAGAGGATGGTTGTGCTTGGACTTGCCGTTCGTCTCGCCTTGGGTGTTGTAGCTGCTGCAGCGGCCGTTGCGGGTGTCTGTCACGTGGATCTGTGGCCGTTGTGGCTTCTCACTAGAGGCACGGGCAGTCTGCGCGATGGGCGGCAGCTTGTCCGACATGGACGAGCGCTTCTGTTCACGGGCAGAGGACATAGGGGTTTGCTTGTTTGTTGGGTGTTTTTTTTTCACTTTGTGAAATGTGTTTGAATATCAAAAGTAAGAAAAAAAGGAAAGTAATAAAATATATGTGTACAGACCGAAAAAAAAATATTTTTTTT
>AUXN01000441.1:0-11565 GCA_000482125.1 Strigomonas galati
TATTGTTATTGCCTCCTCTGCCATCAACACCTTTATGATTATTATTATTATTTTGAAATGTATTATTGTAATAATTATGATAAGGGTAATTGTGATAGTCGGCCTTGTTGTTGGATAGCACTACCTGTTGTTGTTGTTGTAAATTGTTATTATTACCATTCATGTTTTGTTGCTTTTGTTGTTGTTGTTGTTGTTTCGATCGGTAATGTTCAATAATCACTAATCGTGTACTCAATTTATTTTTATTATTATTATTTGATCGTGCTACTGATGCTGCGGGTGCTCCGGTGATAGCTGAAGTTCGCGCATGTACATTATTACTATTATTATTGATGTTTGTTATATTTGGTTGAATACTGACATGGTGATGTTTTAAAAAGACATATAACGGAGACAGAGTTTCCGAATTCGAAAACGAAGCAGAACGTTGGTCTGTTTGTTTGGCGAGATTACTATTATTTTTATTATTATTTTCTTGTAATAGCGTATTCGCCTCTTCTTGTTCTGCTTTTTGTTGTTTCTTTTTCTTCTTCTTCTTTTTATCTTTTTTAGTTTTTTTCTTGTTCTTTTCGTTTTGTTGACTTTCTAATTGTACTTCTTCCTTATTCTTCATGGTAGTGGTGGCCGAGACCACCGCTTCCGTTTTGCTACTGGCACCCCTATTATTATTATTATTATTAACCGAAGTAGATGATTCTTCTTCTTCTTCACTTTCATCTTCGGTTTCGGTTTCCGTTTCTGTTTCTTCTTCATCTTCATCATCATCTTCGTACATGGTAAAATAATCTTGCATGGTGAAAAAACGTTTTGTTTTATCCGCTTCCATTCTACTTTCATTATTCATATTGTTATTATCAAAAGTTTCATCTAACTTTTCCTTTTCATTTTCATTTTGTTCTCCTTCTCCTTCCTCCTCGTCCTTCACACGTTGATAATAATAATGACGCGAACGTTGTTGTTGTTGGTCTTGTTGTTGTTGCTGCTGATCTTCATCTTGCTGGTTGGTGTTTTGCTTCTTGAAAAATGGTAAAGTGTTCGAAAGCGCTATCACAATTTGTTTCCTATACACTTTCCTATTCGCCACATCGTTCCACACGTTTTGCGGCACATTAATATTATTTGGATTGTGCACATTAAAAATGTTATTATACAATTGATAAAATTTGGCAAGTGCTTTGCGATCTTGCAACTGTTGTTGCTGTTGTTGTTGTTGTTGTTCTAGATCAGCAGCATCCATCATATAATTATTGTTATAGTTCTTATTATTATTATTATTCAAACTCATGTTAAATGTATTTCTGTTATACTTGTTCATTTGCATGAACCATTGTTGTTTAATATTGCTTGGATTAGCACAATTATTGTTATTATTAGGATGACTACTCGAGAAGCTAGTGTTCGCAAAGTTAACATTATTATTATTATTATTATTATTTTGCAAGTTGGTATAATAAGAAACCAAAGGAGAAGACGGAAACGAAGGCGGAGTGGGAATAAACAAATTTCGATTCTCCCAATCGTACATGGCACTCTTCGCTAGAAAATCTTTATAAACTGTAAAGAAATTATTATTGTTATTATAATTGTTAGGATTGTTATTGAAGCTCGTATTCATACTTACGTTATGACTACTATTCAGAAAATTGTTCATCAAATTATTGTTATTATTGTTATTCATGAATGCCTGCTGTTGTTGTTGTTGCAACTTAAATAACTGTGATAACTGCCTTGAAGGATGCAGCATCAGATTATGACTTTGATTCATATTAAAAGAAAAATTGGGATCATGAAAACGACCACCACCAAAGAAACTATTATTATTATGTGTACCATTATTATTATTATTATTATTATTAGCGTTGTGATGATGATGCATAGCATTACTTTCACGCATCATTTCTTCATCATCTTCGACTCCACTATTATTTAATAATAATGAATCATCTTCTTCGTTTTCTTCCTCTTCTTCTTCCTTTACGACAGCAAGCACCGAAGAAAACCATTCGTCTTGTAACAATTCATCAACAGTGGGTCGGCGTTTAGAATTAGTATTATTATTAATATTATTATTAAACGTATTATTGTTACTGTTGTGATAGTGGTGATCGTCCTCGACAAGGGCAAAACATTTTTGAATGAATAAATAAAATAACGGAGACCACACAATGACATTACTTTCACTATTGTTATTATTATTATTATTATTAAAAAGCATTTTCTGAGGTGCTGGGGAGCCCGTCGCATACACAAACTGTTGTTGCTGTTGTTGTTGTAGCTGTAAATGTTCTTGTTGCTGGGGTGAGATGAAAGAAAAGTTAAAATTGGTATTCGCATTGTTCATATTATTATTATTACTATTGCTCACGTTGTTGTTGGCATTTTGGTTTTGATTATTATTATTATTATTGTTGATATTATTACTTTGTACTATAGAAGGAGGGCAAAATGTTGTTGGTAATGTTAAGAAAGGTGTTTGCCGACGATAAAAAGACAAAATTCTGTTCTTTAACGCTTCAGGCGTATTCATTATCATATTAGCATTGTTATTGCTATTACTATTCAAACTTTTACGCATCATATTTAACATGCTAACATTATTATTGGTATCATTCATCATGTAATTATTATTATTATTATTATTATTATTACTATTACTATTAGTATTATTTATAAATTGTTGTAAGGCGGACGCAGTGGGAAAGGTAAGAAACGACATGTTCGTAGCTGCTGCATTATTATTATTATTATTATTATTAAAAAGAATACTATTATTATTCAGTGCATTAAAACTGTTATTAATGGTGTTAAAATTGAAGAAGCTGGTATTCGGCGCAAAACTGCCGTTAGTCATGTTAATATGACTTGGAAGCATTGTTACATTATTATTATTATTATTTACACCATTATTCTTATTTGTATGGGCGGCAAAAAAGTTGTGGTGATTTTGATAAAAATGATTCAAAAAGGTTTCCCTTTTCCTTTCATTTTGCAATGTTGTTGTTGTATGCTTATGATTATGATTGTTATTGCTGTTATCATCTGGATGGTGGTAAGGATAATTATTAAAATACACGGCCAGCTCTGCCAGCTCCACGGCTAACGTGCCTACAGCCCATACATCTGCTGCACGTTCCGTGGTTGTCGTTGGCTGTAACGTATTTTTAGTCAACCGTAGTGGTGGTGGTGTTGCTGCCAGTTTTTTAT
Organism: Strigomonas galati; assembly: GCA_000482125.1. Lineage (NCBI taxonomy): Eukaryota > Euglenozoa > Kinetoplastea > Trypanosomatida > Trypanosomatidae > Strigomonas > Strigomonas galati. The sequence goes on from AUXN01000441.1 coordinate 3,205, forward strand.
GTTTTCTGTTTTGTTGTTGCCCTTGAAACTGTTTCTTTTTGTTTTCCTTTTCGTTTTCACTTTCACTCCCACTTTCTTTTTGACTGTCTTGTACTTGAATAAACAAACCTATTTTTGATGTTGTTTTTGATGTGGAAGGTTTTATTGTTTTAACAGACGCATTGCGCTCCTTTTCTTCTTCTTGTTGTTGTAAAGTGTGATACCGCTGCTGATGCCGATTTAACGAGTTATCGCCAGAGGGGTTTAGACTTTCTTCATGGCTTAGCAAAATGTCATCCACATTAAAACTGCTATCCGTTTTTTTATTTTTAGTATTCTCAGTTTCTTCCTTCTCTGGAGTGGTACCTAACAATAAATGTTGTAAAGACGGGGGTACTTTTTCTCGTCCTACATTTTCTGGCGCTGGCACACACTGAGACTCCTGCAATGAAAATAACAGCAGCTTGCTGGGTTTCTTCTTTTTCTTCTTGTGTAATTTATTTTTATTATTTTGTTTGGCGTCCACACCTTTATTATTATTATTATTATTATTATTATTATCATTTTCAGATTGTTTATTGTTGTTATTCGTATTGGTGGGAAGAGAAATGCCTTCAAGTGGAGGAGGAGAAAACGGATTTAATGCTTCGCTGACGGAATATAATAAATGATTCTTTTCGGATTCGGACATCTTTTCTAAACGGTTCAAAATTTGTTCCAGAGAAAGCTGTTTACGTTTCTTTTTACTTTTCTTCTTATGATTCTGGTTGTCTTCTTCTCCTTCTTCAGCTGTATCCGTGCTACGTTTTGTTGCGTTCAGGCGAGGTGTAGAAGAAAAGGATAACGTATTACGATGTCGCTGTGCGCTGTTATTATTATTATTATTATTATTGTTGTTGTTATTGTTTTCTTCTTCTTCTTTTGTTGCAGGAATCGTTTGATCTTTATTATCAATCTCACTATTATTAAGTATTTCATCGTTGTTGTTGTTATAGTTACCATTATCATTTTCATCTCCGTTTTCGGAACAAGTTGAAGAACTTGTAGAAGAAGAAGATGATGATGACGAAAACAGAACGGTGTTTGTATGTGTCGTATCGTTATTCGTATTTATACTATTCACATTATTATTACTATTATTTTTAAAATCACAACACCGTTTTACGCTTTCCAAAAAGCGCTTCTTTTCCAATTCTACTTTTTGTTTATTATTCATATGGTTAATAATATGTTCCTTATTATCATTATTATTATTATTATTACTTTGCATCATTGTTGTTGCTGCCGTTGCTGCTGTTGTACGTAGTGAAGAGCCAGCCGAAAACGAAGACGCCGAAAAATGAAATTCATTTTTATCGTTTTGTGAGGACGCAAAAGGATTACTAATTTCGGTATCTGCCGTTGTTGTTGTTGTTGTAATCGACACCATCACGTCTGCCAGTGCCATGAGGAAACACCATTCTACGGCGAAAAAATAACTATCTGCAAACACAACCTTGTTATGATTATCATCTTCAAATCCTTTATAATGAGAGTATGTGTCATTCAGATTATCATTATTATTATCGTTATTATTGATATCTTCTTCTTCGTCTTCGTAATCTTCAAAATGGCTTTCATCCTCTTCTTCTTCGTTTTTGTTTTCCGTTTTCTCATTATCATTATTATTATTTTCTGCCTCTGTGTGCTGTTGTCCTTGGCCGCCTTCTTGAAAAAGAATGTCACTAATCGTTGTATCTGTGTCATTATTATTATAATTATTGTTATTACTATTACTATTACTACTTTGTTGTTGCGATGGCGATCTAGATTTCTTTGACTTGGGCTTCCCTAAAGGAGAAAAGTTATCCCCCAACAACAACGCTTCGCTCTCATCTTTATTATGATTACTATTTTTAGATTTCGTTTTAGTATTAGTATTATTGTGAGAAGGTAAAGAGAAGGGTGGTGGTGATGGCGCGGATGTTAACGACGAAGAACGCACACCTCCTTCTGTATGTAATTGTTGTTGATGTAGAGAGTGTGATAATTGTCGTTGCGATGGTAAAGAGGGAGACCCGCTGTCTCTTTCACCTGTTGTTGTTGTTGTTGCTGCTTTAACATTTTTATTCACATTATTATTATTACTATCTTTTGGAGGAGGAGGAGGCGGAGGAAGAGACGGAGAAGTAGTGGAAGTGGTTGTTGTGGGTGTATGTTCTTCCTCGACCACCCATAAACGTGCCGGCAAGCCTACCGGTTTGAAAAATGTCTCTTTTGCTGTGATGACTGATTTCTTCTTTTCACCACCACCACCACTTCCACTTCCACTTCCACCACTTGCCGCTAAAGATTGTAAATACTTGTACTGATCGCCACCGCATAAGGCGGTTACACAAACCGTATCTGTACCAATATTATGACTATCATTATTTTTATTTTTATTGTTGTTGTTGTTGTTGTTGTTGTTGTTGTCGCGATGTTTTGTAGAAAATTCTAACGGTGGTGGTGGTGCTGGTGGTTGTGGCAGCGAAGCAAAAGAAGCGGAAGATTTGACGGTGCGTGATGTATTATTATTATTATTATTATTATTATTATTATTGTGAAGGCCTTTCCCAAACAAGACACTACTGGTCATCACATTGACACTTGCACCACTAGTTGCATTATTATTATTATTATTGTTATCATTTTGCTGTTGTTGCTCTTTTGTTGCATCACCGTTTTCTTTTTCTGCTTGTGCTTTCGCTTCTTCTTCTATTCGTACTAGGTCTGCTTGTTTCTCTCGTTCTCTTTCTCTTTCACGTTCCCGTTGTTGTTCTTGCTGCTCTCGAATCGTGCGCCAGGTCGCGACCACATCCTTCAACAAAAATAAATTTGTGGCGCAGACGCTGCCGTGGCTGTGGCGGACGGCGTGGAGGTGTTGTAGTTGTTGCAGGACAAAATAAATGAGTGTACGTATTTTGTTTTCGATTTCGTTGGCACATAAACGTTTTGGTATATTTGGATTGTTATTATTATTATCGATATCAATCTCTACTGCAGAGCTTTCATTATTATTTAAGTTGTTGTTGTTGTTGTTGTTGTTATAGTTATTACTGTTAAATAAATAATCGACAAAATGATTGCGAATGTTGCCGTTTACAATTTTAGGAAACGCTAAAGAAAGTAACAAAGTGGGAAAACGGTTTTGCTCTGTTTCTTTTTGCTGTTGTTGTTTCAGACGTTTCTCTTCTCTTTTTAGTTCTTCTTCTTCTTCGTTGTCATTATCATATTCATCTTCTAACTTGAATACAGGAAAGCCCTCTTCTTCTTCTTCGTGTACACTTCTCTTCTTTTGGTTTTCTTTATTGTTATTATTTTGTAGAGGAATGAATTTGGAAGGCGACAGAATCGGTTTGATTTCAAACTCATCCTTCTCCTCTTTTTTATTATTATTACGCCCTTTCTTCTTTCGTGCAGCAGCAGCAGTAACACCTGAAACGCCTTTTCGATTTGTAGTACCAGTAGTTACACTACCAGTACCAGAGGCTTTACGTTTACTTGTAGTGGTTGTGGTTGTTGTTTGTTTCTCGTTGGCTTTATTTTTGACTACTCTTCTTCTTGTCTTTCTTTTCGGGTTCAAATTTTCGGTGTTGATGCTATTATTAATGACATCACTCTTCGCTGCATCTACTTCCGCGTTATCGTTAATCATCACATTACGTTTTGACTTTTTATTATTATTATTTTCATTATGATCATTATGATTATGATTTAATGTTTTTGTTGTTGTTGTTGTTGTTGTCAGCTCCGGCGGTGCTTCCACTTGTTGAATCTTCATTCCAAGAATGGGTAAAGAAAAGAATAAAGAATCCATTTCCTTTTTGAGTGCTTTTAACTTCTTTCGTTTTAGTTTTTCTTGATCCTTTTTGGACTTTCAGTTTTGCTTTCTTCTTCTTTTCTTTTTCTTTTTCGTCTTCCGCATTCGCAAGTAGATCATCCTCCTCTTCTTCAGCTTCTTTAGTATTATTATTATTTTCATTATTATATTTACCTTTTGTTTTGGAAGTAAACATATCCGCTGGTAACAACATTTCCGACAAGTAGTAATAAAAGCGTTCAATTAAAAAGGCATTATATTTAGTTTTGTTGCCTTCCTCTTCTTCATCATCTTTTTCATTTGTTTCTTCTTTATGTTCTCTTAAAGCTGCTGCTGCTTCACCTTCTATGAGTTCCTGTGTTTGTTGTTGTTGACGTAGCGTTGCCCTCAGCTCTTCTCTCTCTTCACTGTTATTATGTTTAATATTATTATTCCGATTGGTGTTGCGAAAATTTTCACGAAAGAGAATCTCCGAGTCCCACTCTCTGCTTTCTTCATTATCATATCGGTTATGGCAATCTATCACATCATTATTATTGTTATTATTATTTTCTTGTGTGGTCCTGTAGAGAGTGGTATCGGTGCCAGTGTAGTCTCTTCCTTCTTCTTTTGTTTTGTATTATTGTTATTGTTATTTGTTGTTGTTGCTGTATTGTTGTTGTTACTAGATTCTTGATGAGAGTGAAATTGTGGAAACGCAGGGCGTCGAAAGTTAAGTTCCTGTTGTTGTTGTTGTTGTTTCTTTGTATTCTTATAGTGCCCTTCTTTTACTTCTTCTCCTTCCTCTTTTTGCTTTTCTTTTTCGGTTTCTTCTGTTTCTTGTTCTTGTTGCTGCTGTTGCTGCTCTTGTTGCCCTGCAGTATGCGTCGGATTGGGAAGAAAGAAAATCGGATCAAAATGTTCATGTAAACTTAACGTGTTTGTAGCACTGTTATTGTTTGTATGATCGATAGTAGAATTTGTATTAAAGAGTGTAATATTAGTATTATTATTGTTACCCTCACGAGTGCCTTCTAGCTTTGCTTCATGTGATTTTGTTTTATGATGTTGTTGTAAATGTAAAAGTTGTAATTGTTGTTCCTTTTCCTTTTGCTGCGCGGCTGTCTTTTGTAGTAAAAAGGCGTGCGCTGCGGCAGTGACCGCTGCCGGCGCTGGTGGTGATGTCAACGCTCGCTCTCTCTTTTCCTTTTCCATTTCATCTTCTTCTTTATCTCCTTCCTCATCACTACTATCATTATTATTACTGTTATTATATTGCTGCAAAAAGGAATTAAATACTTTGGTAATGCGTTTAATAGACTTGTAAAAGATGGTATCATCAATGACAAATACACGAACCGAAATGTTATTATTATTATTGTTATTATCATATTGATGATTATTACTGGCAGCTACTTTTCCGTTTACAGTAAATGTGTTATGTCGTTTATTATGATTCAACTTGGTATAAAAAGATTTGTAATCAATAAACGGTTTTTTACTTGCTGCTGCTGCTGCTGCTGCGTTTTTGTGTTGCTTTATGCGAACCTTATTATTCGTATTGTTACTAGTATTAGTTGTGGTGGTTTGTAAGTTTGTAACCGAAAGCTCAATTGCATCTTCGCCGGTTTTATGATTATACAAATATTTATAAATATAATCTGTATTGTAATAAGAAGGAAAAGCGGAGTTGGCAATTTTGTTGGTTAAGTACATATTAAACTTACTATCGAAATGATAGTTCATATTATTATTATTAGTATTATTATTATTATTATTATTAGTATTAAAATTATTAAAATTATTATTACTGTTACTGTTGTGAAGTGCCTGTACGTCTGTATAATTATTATTACTATTAATTATATTATTATTATTATTGTTATTATTATTTCCATCTATCGTAGTTGTATTTCGAATCAGTAAAAACGGAAACGACCCATTGGAAGAAGCATCTGTATTTTTAGTATTGTAATTATTATAATTGTTATTACTATTATTATTGTTACTATCACTACTAGAAGCTTCGGCCAGCAGTTCTTTATGTCCTAGCATGCCTGCAGGTGCTTTTATAAATCCTTCATCGGAGGGAGATAACGGATTATTATTATTACTATTGCTGTTGCTGTGATTTAAGTCTTTATTTGTATAGTTGTTATTAGCGTTAGTATTATTATTATTGTTGTGGTTATTTTTATTATTGTTATTATTGATGGTGGTGGTAGTTAAAAAAGCGTTTGTAGGTTTTCGAACATGTTTGGGAGGTGCGAAACCTTTTTCTTCACTTATTGCATCTGCACCATTATTATTATTATTATTATTATCATTATTATTTTCATTTTCATTTTTAGTTGTTGTTGCTGTTGTTGTTGTTTGAAACACAGCTGGTGATTTATAATTTTGATAGTTTGTAGTAGTGTTGTTATTATTATTATTATTGTTATTGTTATTATTGTTATAATAATGACTAACACTCATAGATAAGAATGGAAGACCGCCAACAGATACCGAAGGCTCTGACACCTCTATTTGATTATTATTATTATTATTATTATTGTTATTATATAAATTTAGGTTTTCATTAATGCTATCATACACTTCTGTTCTTCTTTTACTACTTTTCTCTTTTGCATTATTGTTATTTGTAGGTTTTCCACCTTTATTATTATTGTTATTATTATTAGCTTCTTGGTCTCTACTATTATGTGTATTATAATTCTGTGCTGTAGTAAGCGGTAAAGGAATAGAAACAGAAGGCAACACATCAAAAGAAAAGTCAACACCTAAAGAACAACAGTCCCCAACATAAATATGTTGTTGTTGTTGTTGAGAAACAATATTATTATTAGTATTATTATTGTTACTATCAATTTGAAGTACTTTCACTTCATTACTACTACTTACATTATTGTTATTATTAGAAGCAATATTATTATTATTATTATTATTTGTTTTTTGTTTATGATTGCCATTAAGTTCTGCTAAGTTTTTAATTGATAAATACGGTACAAACACACTACTATCCGTACTGACATTCATATTATTATTATTATAACTCATATTTACTACATCTAAATTATTATTATTAATATGAATGTTATTATTATTCTCCGTTAAAGAAAATTGTGGTGGTGTAGTATTATTATTATTATTATTTTGTACACTACTACTTACTGTAGGAAAGGAATTCGAAGCACCGAATGGTGAAACCGTTGCATTATTATTATTATTTTCTTGATTGTTTTTTATTATTATTATTATTATTATTATTATTATTATTATTAAAATCATCAGCGGTTGAAGTAGGATAAAAAGAAGAATGAATAGAAGGCGATTTACCTCTTTCTCTAGAAGTTGTTGTTGTTCGTTTTTGTTGTTTGTTATTATGATTATTATTATTATTTTGTTTACGTAATTTAATACGTTTATAATTCTTTTCGGTTCGAATTTTTCGCAACGGCGGTAAATCCAAATTCTCTACTTTCTTTCGAATCGGAAACAAAAGCGCTGGTTTTAGCACCAACACATTAGCATTATCGTTGTGGTGTATTTGTTGATGGCTGTTGCTGTTGCTGCTATTTTTTCGATGTCTATTGTGATGATTATTATTATTATGTTCATAAATTTGATCTTTTTCATGATCAATAAAACTGTTATCCTCATCATCAACGTCGTCTATGTCTTCGTTCTCATCTTCACTATTGTTATCATTGTTGTTATTATTATTATTATTATTTTGTTTCATAATCTTGGAAGCAGCGTAGGACATGTCTAGCGCTTTCTTTTCCATCAAAAACTGTTCTCGCAGTTTTGCCGTTTCGTTTTTTCGTCGCTCATTTGCAAAGTGTACTTGTTGTTGTTGCTGTTGTATACTTTCATAACTAAGCGGTAAATCCTGCATTTGTTGATATTTATTATTATTATTATTATTAATATTACTCTCGCTTCCATCATTATTATTATTATTATTATTTAAATTTAAATTGTTCGTGTTGTTGGTGTTCGGTCGATGATGATAATACTGTTTGGTAGAATTATAAACAGTGACAGGTACACTATTAATATCATAATTATTATTTTGATTATTATTATTATTATTTTGATTTCGATTCAGATGGATAGAAGCTCGTCCTCTGCCACCGGGTGTAGTGATAGAGCTCGCCGCAGCGGCAGCTAGCGTGTTATTATGGGTATGATATACAGTTTGGTTAACACTAGAAGTTTCACTTTCACTTCTGCTTCTACTATCACTGTTAGTACTGTTATCATTATTGTTTACACTATCATAATCATCGCCACTACCACTATTGTTATTGTGTTCGTAAGAATTGCGAAGGTTTGATTGTGTGTACATTTTTTTTTATTAAAAAATTTTGCTGGGTCCGATTAATTTCTAATGTAAACTCTATTTTTGCTTTTGCTTTTTTTGGTGTTCTTGTAAACTATGAGTGTGTGGAAAAAAGAAAAAAAAACACCAAAAATAAATATATATATTATGAAATAAAAAAAAAAAAGAACAAAAATAGGGACAGCAAAAAAAAATTAAGAGTGTTCGCCTAAAT
>AUXN01000442.1:0-11559 GCA_000482125.1 Strigomonas galati
ACATTCATATTTGTGTAAACAAAAATCATTCATACCTACTTATTTTAATTTTTGTATTTTTTTTTAATTTGTTTTGTTTTCTTATTTTCCCTCTTATATATACTTTTTTTTTTTTTGGTCGATAGTTTCAGCAAATCCGTTTATTTATAATTGCCCCTTTTTCATTTCTACTCTTAAAACTTTTTTGTATTTTACTTTAAGGGACATCTTAATTTTATTATTATTTTAGCTGGTGTTTTCGCGATTAATATACTTTTCTTTAAAGATAATAACACTTACACAGTATATACAAATTTGATTCCATTCGCTTTTTTTTTTTTTCAACTATTAGTTTCTCGCTTGTATAGTCACCACTTAATAGCTATCTTCACATTTTTTTTAGTTCTTAATTTTTATTTGTAGTTTTAGTGTGTGTAGTGGTGATAGTCAGTAATAGGGCTTTTTCTATAAATACAATACAAGCAGAAACAATAGCAACAACACCAACAACAACAAAACAAAAAGGATGTTGTCCAATACAGCAACCTTTACGGGCTCCATGTTCCTGGAGGACGAGTCCAAAGTGTTACAGGACTATGTAGTAGGGCAGCGTCTCGGCGAAGGGAGCTACGGCTCCGTTTACGTAGTGAAGTACGTGCCATCCGGCGAGAACTTTGCGCTGAAAATTCTTCAAAAAGAAGACCTTTTTGGTCCCGCTCTCGCAATGGACTACATGACCAACAATAGTATCTTTGCCTCGAGCAAAACCACCGCGGCGGCGTCGAGCATCATGAATCGGGTCGATTCGTCGCAGCTGCACGAGGTGGCTGCCAGCTCGCTGCTCAAGAATAGTAACGCCGTCGAGAAGGGCATCGCGGAGGACGAGCAGATCAAGCAAGCGCTCGCGAGTCCGCTGAACCTGCGGACGCCTTTAGACACGGAACACTTTTCTTCCAACGAAACGAGCACCCCTTTAGGCCGCGAGACCATCGACCCGCGACTGCAGCTCATTAACTCTTTAGAAAAAAAGATTGTACAGGAGGCGAAGGTGCTGCAGGCGCTAGAGCATCCCCACGTGGTGAAGTTCTACAAGTTCTTCAACTCCACCGTCGCCTTCTACTTCATCATGGAGCTGGCCGAGGGCGGCGAGCTGTTCGATCTCATCATCTCGCGCGGCTACTTTAGTGAAGAGGAGGCGCGGCACTATTTCCAGCAGCTCATCTCCGCCATCGACTACTGCCACCGCAACGGCGTCGCACATAAGGACCTCAAGGCGGAGAATCTCTTGTTAGGCTCTGACAACCGTCTGCTTGTCTGCGATTTTGGCTTCTCTTCCAAGTACACCGTGCACAACACGGACGACCCGGAGGAGACCGCTGGCGACGACAACATGGACTTGCCAGACTCGGACAACGCGGGCATGTTCGGCACCCTGCACTACATGAGTCCAGAGGCCGTCATCATGTCGACGCAGAACAACGGGATGGAGCAGGACACGAACCAGACGAACCGCGACCACATGCGGGGCTCTTCCTCCGCCGAGGAGTTCGGCTCCGACACGCACAGCCCCACCGCCGTGCCGGGCTCGGAGTACTTCAACAGCTTCTCCTCCAACCACGCGGAGCCCCTCAACGGGTGCATGTGCATGCCGCCGCCCGCCTTCCACAAGAACGGCAGCAAGATTAGTCTGCTCGCGGAGCCGGAGAGCATGCCGAGCCGCGGCCGCGCGGCCAAGTCGCCGGCGTCGCCGCTGCCGAAGCGCAACTGCGCCTTTCCCACCGTCTCCAGCGTGCTGCGCCCGTCGGAGGACAGCGCGTGGGAGCTCGGCGAGATCAGCGAGAGCAGCATCGCGGCGAACTTGAAGCCGGTGTCGCCGGCGACGGGCATCCCTGCCCCGCCGCACCAGGCCGCGCCGGTCAAGAAGGAAAAGGAGGAGAACCGGGTCGCCGCCTTTGTGAAGTCGCTCATCAACTCGGACAAGGGCATGCGCCACGTGCGGAGCACTGCGACGCTGTCGGAGGAGTCCGGCGACGGCAGTGAGCCCTGCACGACCTGCACCCGTACCACCAAGGCTAGCAAGGGGAAGAAGAAGGAGAAGGAGAAGGAGAAGGAGAAGGAGAAGGAGAAGGAGAAGGATAAGGATAAGGATAAATGCAAGGACAAGGAGAAGAACCTGCCGAGCAAGGCGACCACGCCGCTCACCATCAAGTCCAAAGGCGTCACGATGGATGTGTACCAGCAGGACTTGTGGAGCGCGGGCGTCATCCTCTACTTCATGCTGACGGGTCGCCTCCCGTTCGATGGCCGCGACGACGAAGAGACGCTCTTTTTGATCGAGAAGGCGCAGGTCTCGTTCGGGGAGGAAGAGATGGAGCGCATCTCACCCCTCGCGCGGAAGTTTGTCGTGCAGATGCTCTCCAAGGATCCGACAGAGCGCCCGACGGTCGAGCAGATTATCCGCAATAGCTGGTTCAAGGTGAACCTCAATGTCGCCAAAGTGTTCCCCCACCGGGATGACCTCAAGGGAGCGTCAGGCCAGCTGGGCGGTGCTGGCGACAGCACAGATGAGTTCCTCGACTTCTCGCACAAGAACCACCACATCACGTCGGAGGAGGAGCAGGCCATCACGACCGCCTTCAACAAGATCGACACGGACGGCTTTGGCACTATCACTCGCGACCAGGTGCGCGACATGCTCACCGTCCTCTCCGGCGACGTCGTGCCCTCGGCCGACATTAGCGAGCTCGTGAACCTCTTCACGGAGAACCCGCAGAGCGCGGAGATCACCTTCCCGCAGTTCCGCAACGCGTGGGTGAAGAAGGACCTCGCGCACACGCCCTTCACGCACAGCAGCGAGTTCCAGCTCGCCAAGATCATTGGGACGCAGATGGACGAGGTGGAGCGCAAGATTGTGCGCCAGCTGCGCACTGCGTTCGACAGCGTCGACGAAAACCACTCCGGCTTCATTCGCATGGATCAGCTGCGGCGCGTGTTCCAGCGGTGCCACATCGACGCCTCTGAGGAGGACCTGGTGTCCCTCGTGCGCTACTTCCAGGAGCAGGACCTCTTCGTGAAGAGCAACTGCACCTCGCCGAGCTCGGCGGGGCCGGTGCTCAGGGAGCCCTGCTGCTCCCCCACGACGCCTATCTTCTCGCCCACCTCGGCGCACTTCGGCATTTCGTTTGACGCCTTCGTGCTCGGTATTGTGAAGCGGGAGATCCTGCTGTACCACCCCCTCGGCCGCAAGCTGGCCGCCGCGACCAACCTCGCGGCACTCTTCAACTCGCGCAACGTGACGGAGTGTGTGCGGCACGGCTTCCTTGTCGTTGGTCTCCAGAACGTGATTGTGGAGAAGCTGACGACGGTGCCAGAACGGCTCCTGCTGCTCTACTCGGACGAGCTCGTCTCCAACACGGAGAACATTTACTCCTTCCGCTACCTCGGCTCGGCTGCGCTGGTCAAGGGCACGTCGATGGAGACGGCCGCGCCGCTCATCCAAATGGGAAGCAGCGCCGGTGGCTACAGCAACGGCACGAGCGCCCCCCTCGCCCGCAGCTCCACTGTCGGCGGCGCGCTGGAGCAGTCCATCCCTCCGCGCAGCGGGGACGCCATCACCGACACCTCCAACTTCGCGCGCTCCTTTCGCCACCTCACCTGCTCGGTCAACGCGAACAGCCACGCCGGCTCGCTGTCGATGCCGGCGCCGACCATCGGCGACCTCTCCTCCAACGCACGCAGCTCAACGACACTGACGCCGCGCCACGAGTCGCGAGGCTCTCGCTCGCAGACCGACCAGAAGCACTTTTCTACATCGGCCTCCGCGACGACAGGGGCAAGCTGCGAGTGTCCCTGCCACCACGAGGACCCGAACGCCAAGCTCAACGGCGATAAGGACGACGATGACCTCTCTGACGACACCAAGACGTGCGACAGCGACAGCCACGACGGCGAGAGCAACTACACGTCGGGGCGCAACAGCGCCTCCATCCTCGGCACAGACTCCGCCTCGGTAGCCACGTCCGCACAGGGGAGCGGTGCAAGCGTAGGAATGGGCTCGATGCGCGAGACGCCCGTCAACTCGCCAACCTCGCCGCAGCCGTCGTACCCCATGCCCAAGCCGCGGCGTGTCACCGCCGCCCCAGGCACGACTACGTTCAACGGCAAGCCGCCGCGAGGGGTCGGCAAGGCAAGGCCGCCGCCGCAGCCCAAGGCGAAGAAGCCGCCGCTCAGCCCCCGCTCACCACAGAACATCTCCTCGCCGGTGTCGCTGCCGACGGGCACGAGCTTGGGGGCCTTCGCGTCGTCGGTGCCGGTGGAGCACTTACCGCGCATGATGTCCGAGAAGAACCTCGTCTCGATCGACACGAAGGAGCTCAACGGCAGTCTTTCCGACGTCAAGAAGACGAACGGCAAGCGGAGCAAGCCGAAGAACCTGACGGTCAACACAAACGTCGGCAGCGGCAGAAACTCCAAGACGGCGCGAAAGTTTAGCGTGCCGTTTGACACGAGCAGCAACGAGAGCCCTCGCCACATCCCTGCCAGCGGCAGCGGTGTGGCCGCTGTCGACAGCAGTGACGTCTTCAGCCCTTCCCGTAGTGTGAACTTGCTCGCCTTTGATCAGTCTCTCAACATCGGCTCGACCACGCAGCACCACCTGCCCAACTTCAACCGCCACGCGCCGTCTGTGAGCGGCTCGGCTGTGCAGCCCAGCGGAGGCAACAGCGCCCGCGGCCCGGGGGTGAATTTGGCTGACAGCGGCAGCGGGCCGGTGCAGGGCTCGTCCTTCACCCACCGCGCGCTCTCGTACGGTAACGCCGGTGTCATCGGCGTCGTGAGCGGCTTCTGCGACGTGGATGTGATTCTGTCGCCGGCCTGCCTTGGTTATACCCTTGTCCGCTTCCGCCGTATCCATGGTAAGACGAGCGACTTCCACGAGGCGGTCGTCTTCATTTCCAATTTGCTGGATGTGGAGCGGGAGCAGGCGATGCAGGACTTGATGCCGAAGGGAGAAAGTGAGCTTATGTAAGTGAGTAAGCAAGGAAGCGTATAGGAGAGAAAGTGTGGATATATATATATGGTCTACTACTACTACTTCTTCTCTTTTTCTTCTTTTTTTTTTTTTCTTGTTTTGATATTACAATTCTAAATAAAAACTGCGTAGAGCATGATTGATAGCATATGTTATAAGTGAAGTCGTACTGATCCTCTCTGTTCTTCTTTTTTTTTTTCTTTCTTCTTCCCTCACTTCGCTTACATATTGGTTGTTTTTTTTTTTTTTCATTTTTATTGGTGCACTTGTTGATTATCAATTGTGATTTTTGTTTTCTTCCTTCTTGACTCACTTATTTATTTATATTTCGAAACCAGTATCCTTGTTGTATAACAATTTTTTCTCCCTCGCTCTGCATGGCTTCCATATTGTAATAATTCAATATATCAATAATACTAATACCGAATAAACATCAAAGACTTCATCGAACTTCAATAAATTGCTATTGTTGTATTACTATTATTATTATTATTAATTTGTTACTTTATACTTCCCTTTTAAAATGTGTATCATTACAATACTAACCTTTTTTCATTTTAATTTTTATTCGCTTAATAATTAATAATACTGTTTTTTTTCCTCAAAAAATATATATATATACGTACAAAAACGGCAACAACAAATACACTTATGTGAACTACATCATACTGAATGAACTGCTTTAATTTCTGAAACAATAGCAGGTGATTGACAATCCTTCTATTTCTTTCTTTCTCCCTCTTTTTCTTTCGTGCTGTTAGTTTCTCTTTAAGGAGAGAACGAAGAAAAAAAGACAGAAGTGTTTATGATAGAGCGCCATCGTTATAAAAGAGAAGGCACTTTCATATCTACAATCTGCTTATTTGTCATTTCAACGTACAGCTAAAATAAAGTAAAAAAGTGTATTCATAACTATATCCATATCTATATATAATAGTGTAACCATTGTTAGCAAACATCAGTAACAAAAAAATAATGTCCACCAAGCCAGCCGATGGCAAGGCGGAAGTAGTAGAATCACCCGCTGAAAAAATGCAACGGCTCTGTAGAGATAATCATCTTCTTCGCTTGCAAGTGCTCAAAATGCAGCGTGAACGCAGAAGACGGCAGGAGGCCGACGCCGCCACGGCCGCCCTAGCCCCACCCGCTGCCGCCGCCCCGGTCTCTAACGGCAGCGCCTCGTACGACCACAACGACGCCCTGCAGCTGCGCATCCAAATGCTGCAGCGGCAGAACGAGCGCGAGAAGCAGCGCCGCGCGGCGGCGGAAAAGGAGCTGCGCTACGAGATTGAGCTGCTGCGTCTTGCGCTGGATGAGGCGGAGAGCGGCGGCGGCGGCCTCGGACACAAGGCCTCGACTGAAAGCACGCCCCTCGGCGGGTCTTCGCTCACGAGCCCAAAGCGCGCGCAACACGTTGACCCCCTGTCGCCGCCCCCGCGGTCAGCCACCACTGTGTCGGTCGCCTCCCCTGCCAGCGATAAGCCCTCCCTCTTCAAGGAGGAGTACAACAAGATCCAGCAGCTCTACGAGAAATCTCTCGAAAAGTACGAGCAGCAGCAGCAGCTGCAGGCGCCGCTCGTCATTGGCGACGAGGACACCTTTCAGCTACCAGAGGATGACCTGCTGCAGCGCACGGCGAACAAGATGGCGCAACGGCGCGCGCGGCTGGAGCGGGTGGACTCCAACATGGGCGGGTACTCCTCCACCACGAGCCTGACGTCGATGGAGACACCGCGGGCCACCCCGGCGCCGTGCCCTCCGGGCGCTTACCCGCACACAAACCCTGTCGTCCCGCACGCAGAGGACGCGCTCCTGGCCGGCACGCTCAAGAGCCGTAGTGGCAACGCCAGCAGTCCCAACGGTAGCACGATCGACGACGTTGGCGTGCCGCAGCCGAAGAGCGTGTTCAACCCCAACCAGATTGGTATCGAGATCAAGCCCGACGAGAAGAACCGCACCTGGTACGTGCAGCGCGCCCTCGCGCTGGCGCTGCTCCGCTTTATACCGCCCATCCAGCGCACGAACGAGGTGGTGGAGCAGCGTGAGACCGCGGACTCGCACGTGGTGGTCACCACCATCGACGCGACAAATAACGCGAGCATCCCCTGCAAGCCGACGGCCCTCCCCGCCGACGTGGACCACTCGCCCCTGCGCAAGGTGAGCAGCTCCAGCGACGACGAGAGCGAGGACGGGGCGGCGAACAGCAGCGGCCGCAACACGCCGCTGCCAAGTCTGCAGAACACGTTTGTCTTCAAGGGGCAGAACCCCGTCGCCCTCCGCCGCGCTATCGAGGAGAGCTTCTCCCTCCATGCGCGGTGCTCACACAACGAGCCGGTGCTGATCCCGTGGCAGAACGTGCCGACGGAGCACTTCCCTCGCATCGAGGACGAGAACACCGACCCGACGCTGCTCAAGGCCTTCGCGCTGGCCAAGACCGTCAGCGACGAGGCGGCGAAGGCCGGCAGCGGCCCCAACTCTGCCACAAAGGACGGCCAAAAGAAAAGAAAGAGCGACGCGGACAAGAAGAAGCACAAGAAGGGCGACAAGGGCGAGTTCCGCGAGGACGAGCTGCGCATCGTGCTGCACGCCCCCGTCGTCTTTTCGCAGGTGCGCGACTTCCTTGGCCTCGACCTGGATAACTTCCGCCGCGCGCTGGAGAGCGCCGTCTGGCGCCAAAGCATGTCACCAGGTAAGAGCGGCACCACGCTCTACTACTTTGGTGACTATGTCATGAAGACGGTGCACGAGAGTGAGTTTCAGTTCTATGTGCAGCGATTCCTGCCCTCCTACGCGGAGTACTGCGAGCGCAACCCGCACACGATGCTGCCCCGCTTCTACGCGCTGCTCTCCGTGGTGTTCCTCAAGTTGGGCACGACGAAGCGGTTCGTGCTGATGCACAACGTCTTTGCGACGAGTTACTACATTCACCGCATCTACGATGTGAAGGGCAGCACGGTCGGGCGGACAGCGCTGAAGCCGGGCAAGCCGGCGCCCCGCACGGCGTTCGGTGCGCTGCTGCTCAAAGATAATGATCTGCCGCCGCAGCTGATTATCTGCGGCTCGTACCAGCGCGCCATCATCCTCGCGCAGTTCCGCAGCGACGTCGACTTCTTGCACGCGCTGAACATTGTCGACTACAGCTGCATGATCGGCGTGCGCAGCCGTGTCTTCACGCGCGAGGAGGGCCCCTCGCAGACCATCTTTCTGCGGCGCCGCAAGAACGACAAGACGCAAGGGTCGCACAGCATCATCGAGGAGCACGCGACAACGCTGCAGACGCTCGAAGGCGGCGGCGTGGATGAGGTGCGCATTGGCACGCTGCCGCCAGAAACGGACCCGATGGCGTCGCCCTCCTCCGCCGGCGAACACCACCACCACCATCACCACAACGGTGAGAGTGCGGAGGATGGGTATGTGTGTATTCATGGTTGCGATGGAGGGCTGCTCTCGCTGCCCATTTACGCGCCAGGTGATGACACGACCGCGCGCGAGGACGTCTACTACTTGGGCGTGATCGATGTGCTGCAGGAGTACAACTCGGCTAAAAAGCTGGAGAACTTCGCGAAGGGGTTTGTGAATGACCGTACACAGATTAGTGTTGTGCCACCAAAAGACTACGCAGAGCGTCTCTATCGCTCGTTGGAGAGAATTACGGTGTAATCGTTTTTGCTTGTTTATGCGTTTTGCAGAAAAAAAATTAAAAAATAAAAAAAAATAAACATACTTCTAAAGTGTCACACTTATGTGATATGCAACTGATTCCTCATCATTACCTACATGCATGCTACTTGCGCATAAACCTTCTTCTTTTTCTTTTTGTTTTCCCCCCATTCTCCTCTTTTGTGATGTTCACACGATAGAGAAGACAAACAAGAAATATGATGCGGCACGTGCGTCGCCGATGGTCATCATTAGCGATACGACAGTCAAGAGTGACCATGTGGTCTGTCGCATGTGTGATGTCCGCATCCACATACCACACACGAGATGGATACCAAAACCGTCATCACCGCAGCACCAACAACAACAACTACAACAGAAACACCTCCTCTCGGGTGGAGATTGACCCCTCCTTAGCGCGGCAGCTCGCGCAGCTCTGTGATGTGATCACCCGCAGCAGCAGTGCCCGCGCGCAACTTTGCGAAAGTATACACGAAGCCTCGCCAGAGGTGGCGCTGCTCCTGCTGGACCGCTTCGCGCGCGACGAGCGTGTTTGGAATCGTCAAAGCTTTGTGGACGCGCTGACGCAACCTGACAAGAACGCGTGGGAGCTGGTGCAAGTTGTGCTTCTGCGCTTCCGCCAGTGGTACTACGCGACGCAGGCGGCGGAGAAGACACATTTGCACAACCCGTGGGACTGGTACCCCCTCGCGCGCTACACCTTTCGCCACTTCCACTTCCACTGCGGCCCCACCAACAGCGGCAAGACGCACGCGGCCCTTACGGCGCTGGCGGCCGCGCGGAGCGGCGTGTACTGCGCGCCACTGAAAGCACTCGCGGGGCAGGTGTGGCGCCAGATGAACGACGGCCACCACCCGTCCGGAGCACGCGTGCCGTGCGATCTGCTCATTGGCGACGAGCGGCGCTTTGCTGGCGGGGCCGAGCACGTCTCGTGCACGGTGGAGATGACACCTATTGACACGCAAGTCGACGTGGCCGTGATCGATGAGGTGCAGATGATCGCGGACCCGGAGCGCGGCTGGGCGTGGACGCGCGCCCTCCTCGGCCTCCCGGCGCGCGAGATCCATCTCTGCGGCGAGGCGCGGACCATCCCCCTCGTGAAGCAACTCCTGCAGCAAACACGCGAACTGCACCGCCTGCAAGTGGTGGAGCATCAACGCCTCGTGCCGCTGCAGGTGAGCGAAAGTCTGCATGGCGACTATCGGCAGGCCGAAAACGGCGATTGCTTTGTGTGCTTTTCCTACAAGAGCATTATGATCGTCAAAGAGAAGCTAGAGCGCTTGCACCAACAAGCAGGTGGCGAGCGCATTGTTGTGTCTTACATTTACGGCGGGATGCCTTTTGAGGTTCGGGAGGAGCAGGCCAAACGGTTTAACGAAGGTGTCGAAGCCTACGTAAAACAGAAGGGACAAGGAAACGTGGACGGCAAGAAGTCTGCTGCGAAGGTTCTCAAGCACGTCCTTGTCGCAACGGATGCGATTGCGTTTGGCCTCAACATGAACATTGAACGCGTCATCTTTACCACCATGCGCAAGTTCTCCTTTCTTCCCCCATCGCCCCCTTCCACAGCGGAGGGCACAAAGGAAAAGGAAAAGGAAAAGAGCAAGGGTGCCATGATCACATTGCCGCCTGCTAACATTCAGCAGATCAGCGGCCGCGCGGGACGGTTTGGGCTCGTGCGACAGCACGCTGTGGGCCGGTGCACGACCTTGTATGACGCAGTACGCAGTGCCTCGCCTTCTGCGAAGAGTGACTTTGCGATCTTGCAGGATGCAATGCTACACCAACAACAACATCAACAACACCAACAACGGAGCAAAGAAGGAAGTGGAAAAAACAACAACACGGTGTGCGTGTTGGAGCTGCCCCCCATTACGCGCGCAGGGTTATTGCCAACAATTGACATTCTGTTGTTGCATATGGAGCTGTGCCAATTACAGGCACTGAAGGCCGCGAAGCAACAGCAACAACAAAAGGGAGGCGAGAAGACGACGCCCATTATTACGACCATTGACGAAATAGGAGAGCCAGATCCAATTCAGGTGACAAAATGGGCAGAAGCCTACTTTGAGCAGCTAGCGCTTCACTCCGCCGCCGATGCATCATCGTCTTCTTCCTCATTGTTCTTCGCATGCGACGCTACCCGCTCCGTGTTGCGTATTATCAAAGCGATCGAATCTGTCACGGCGCTGCGGCTTCCAGACCGCCTTCTCTTCTCCTTCTTACCACTTAACGACAGTACCGAGGCAGGACTGCAGCTCGTGCAGCTGTATGCGGCCGATCACGCAGCAGGGCGTCCTGTCACGCTCCGTATCGATGACGAGTTACAGCGATGGCTAACGCCGTCGCCTTCTTCACAGAGTGGTCACCGTGCCGGTGACAAGATGCAAGCACTGAGTGCTATTTACAAGCGCGCGGAGATGTATAACTGGCTCGCGTGGCGTTTCCGGGAAACGTTTGTGCACTCGGAGGAGGCACAACAGGTAAAGCAACGGTGTGTAGCAGAAATGAAGCGGATTGCTTCATGAGACAAATATATATATATATTTATCATTTACTGATTATTAAAATTAAAAAAAAAATATATACACTATGGAAACAAATTGAAAAGGACAGTTCACCATCTGTAAATAGTGTTTTGCTGGCTTTTGCAGCTTTGATTCTTATTTTTAATATGCGTATTTTTCCCTTCTCCATTTTCTTTTGTTTTTTATTTGTCTTTGAAAAGCTACAAGAAAACAATTATAAACATACGTTCTCCAAACAACGTTTTTTTTGGAAAAAAAGAAAGAGTGCAAACAAATTATTTTTTTTTATTTTTTTTTCCTGTATATACAACACACACACACACACACACACACACACACACT
>AUXN01000443.1:0-11546 GCA_000482125.1 Strigomonas galati
TTATCTATACGAATGCGAACTAAATTTATTTATTTTACTTTTTTTTCCCTTACTTTAATTTTTTTATTTTTACTTAATTTTAAAGACATAGTAGTAAAAAAGAGGAAGTAAATTGTTCTTTTTTTTTTTTTTAAAGATAGTACTAAAACTAACCATTTTTAATCCGAGTAACTGACTAACTAACTAACTAACTACAAATACACTTACATACGGATACATTCTTCTCAAATGGATGTCTACCGTCAAGCTGCTGAAGTAATCAAGGCCGTCCGCGCCGGCGAAGGCACGGCCAAGGCCCTCTGCCTCCGCAAGGAGATGCAAAAGAAGAAGCAAACCTACGCCGTCGTCTGCGAGACGCTGCGCCACTACGAGCTGCTGGAAGACGTACTCAAGACGGCTGCCTTCTTCGAATACTTTCCCCAGGCCTCCAAGGACCTCTCTGTGTGCATGGCGTACGACGCGGTGATCGGAAAGGGTGTGAACACGAAGAACGACACCACCGCCCGCGCCATCGCAGACTCCGTCAAGTATCTCCGCGATGCCTACTTCCAAGTCCGCAAGCACCATCGCATTGTGCCACGCAGCACGGAGTCCATGGACACGTCTGCGTTTGACGAAGGCGAGGGCAGGGGCGGCGCTGGCGGCAACAAGCGCGGCCGCGACGGGGCAGATGTAGAAGGAGAGGAAGAAGCGATGGCACGCGGTGATGTCTCGGTGCGCCTGCCACGGTACGCGCGCGTCAACACGCTCAAGATCGACACGGAGAGCCTCGTGCAGCGGCTGCGCCACGCCGCGGAGGAGAAGCGCCAGAAGCAGCAGCACCAGCCCACCGCCAAGCCGGGCCGCATCCTGCCTGCCTTCACGGTAGACCCCGTCATCCCGGACCTGCTCGTGTTCCCCTCTGGCACGGACCTCCACGCCCACCCTGCCGTGCGGGGCGGCCAGCTTGTCCTGCAGGACAGGGCCTCTTGCCTCCCGCCGTGCGTGCTGCTGGATGCGGTGCCGGTGACGGTGCACGCGACGGCTGCTGCAGCGGGAAAGGAAGCGAAGCAGCGCAAGCCGCTCGAGTACGTCGTGGACGCCTGCGCCGCACCAGGCAACAAGACAACGCAGCTGGCGGCCCTTGGCGCCCCTAAGATCCGCATCATGGCCCTGGAGCTCGACGAGCGCCGCGCGGGTCTGCTGGAGCACCGCGTGCAGGTGCTCGGCGCGAGTGACTACGTGAACGTGAACAACATGGACTTTTTTAACATCAGCTCGGAGCATCGTGAGGCGACGGAGGGCATCC
This sequence comes from Strigomonas galati, assembly GCA_000482125.1. NCBI lineage: Eukaryota > Euglenozoa > Kinetoplastea > Trypanosomatida > Trypanosomatidae > Strigomonas > Strigomonas galati. Next base: position 1,289 of record AUXN01000443.1, read on the forward strand.
TGCTCGACCCGAGCTGCAGCGCCAGCGGCGTCATCTCGCGTGTGGACATTGAGGTGGGGGTGCAGAGCCCGGCAGGGACCACCTCTGGCGCTCATCATCACCACCATCACCGCCAGCAGCAACAGCAGACAGCGACGGAGGGAGTGAAGGAGACAAAGGAGGAGAAGGAGATCATCTTCCGTCGGGAGCGCCGCCGCCTGCGCGAGCTGGAAGAGTTGCAAAAACCGTTGGAGGAGGTGCTGCCTGCCATCTCGTCTGCCAAGCGCGTGCACACCGTAGACCAGCGCGTCGCCCGTGAGATTGCGGAAAAGAAGCGGCAGGGACAGACCCTCACGCTGGAAGAGATGCTGATGGATCAGGAGCTGGAGGAGGAGAAGGAGCGGAAGGCACGGCAAGAGCAGGAGGAGAAGCAGCAGGCAGCGGAGGCGAGCGTCACATTAGGAGCAGATGCGACGGAAGAAGGCGAGGCGGTGACCACGGCAGAACCGGCCCCGGTGGACGAGCGCGTGCAGAAGCTATCGCAGCTCCAACGCAAGCTCCTCGCCCACGCGCTGCTCTCTTTCCCCAACTGCCGCACCGTCGTCTACTCCACCTGCTCCATCCACGAGGCCGAGAACGAGGACGTCGTGCGGCAGGTGCTGGACGACACCCGGGTGCAGGAGCGCGGCTGGCAGCTCAGTGATATCATGCCTGGGGTCTGGCCGTCGCGCGGGCACCGGCGGGAGGGGGAGGCGCACCCGCTGCAGTACACGGTGCGCTGCGATCCGGCCGTCGACCGCACGAATGGCTTTTACGTTGCTCGCTTTGATCGTGTGGTAGTGCCGGTGGCGGCCAAGGCGGCAGCAGGCGAGAAGAGCAAGTAATAATAATAATAAAAAAAGCAACAACAAATTGAACAATTAAAAAAAAATACCATTTTAAACTAAACGAATAATACAATATGTACCTCTTAACAAAAAACAAAAAACAAAAAACAAAAAAAACAAAGACTAAACGTTTTGTTTTCTTCACCTGCTTTCACATACTACCGCTTTTGCATTGTAGGAAATGGCTCTCCTTTCCTTTTTGTTGTACTACAACCTTTTGCCTCATATCTTTTTTATCTTTGTTTCTTTTCCTCTCTCTCTTTCTTTTCGTCACAAAGTTGAATATACGTACATATTTTTATCGTTGCACCTAATCAAAAAAAGAAAAAAAAAAGAAAAAGAGAGACCGATCATGTCCGCTATACCAAGCATACTAGACTTTCTTTTCGCAGACAAAGACATTACAGCCCTCATCTCTGACATCGATGGCACCGTTGCCCACTACTCGGCCCAGCTGGAGAAACACTCCTACGAGCTCGTAGACGAGGAGGTTGCGCAGGAGCCGAGGCAGAAAAGTGACAGTGAAAAGGAGATGGAGACGCTGCTGGCAGAGGCCTTCCCGCCAGCGGCACGGGCAGCCCGCTTCCAAGACATCCTGTATGTGTACTGGAAGCACGAGCCCACGAAGACCACCGGCAAGGCCTACACTGTCTTCAACTCCACCTTGAGCAAGACGATGGGGAAGTGCCTCATTTCAGAGAACACGGTGCTCCTGATGGAGCTGCTGCAGCGGCCGTCGCTGCTGTACGCTGGGCTGCCAACTGATGGTGATGCTGAGAGGGAGAGGAAGACACCAGTGCTATGTTGTCTTATCACGGGGGCACGGCCGGCGACCTACGAGGGCCGTCGCGCTGGCGGCGCGCTTCCCTATGTGTCCTACGACGCCTTCGAAGGTGGCGGCAAGATTGTCTGCCGCCTGCAACCACAATCACAGGAGAAGGAGGATGGAGATCCGGTTTACATCCCCAACGCGCAGGTTCACGACGTGCCCTTGGAGACCGCCTGGATGGAACGCTTCTCTGCTGTTACAGGCTACTCCCACCATCACAACAAGGAAAAAACAACAACAGGAAATCAACAAGGAGCGGACTCACGAAAAGGTCCGCTTTGGGACCTTATGCGTACATTAGAAAGAGAAGGTTTCTGTGTCGACTGTCGCTCGTACGAGACGTCCTTTTTGATTGATATCGCTAAGAGCCCTTGTGTGTGCAAACCTGCCTCTTCGAATGAGAAGGACGCCAACGCAAAGAGACACTTTGCTTCGTGCGAAGCCGCAGAACAGTTCCTCACAGATTTGTTGTCGACAAATAAAGACGTGGAGCTGTTTGTGAACCTGGGCAAGGCACAAGTGAACGCGCGCGGGAGTGGCAAGCTGGGCGCCATGGAGTACATCTTGGAGAGAGCTGCTGCTGCTGCAAAAAATAAAAGTAATACTACATCCTCCTCCAACCCAGTCTCATTTTGTGCTGCCCAGACGGTGGCGCTGTTCGATGATAACAACGACCTCCCGTTTGCCAAGGCGTGCGGTGGCGGCCTGCTGCCCTCTGTCGCTCACGCCAGCGTGCTCGCGCAGGAGGAGCTGTGCTTGCCCCACCCCAAGTGGTTCCGGCCGCCGTGGGATGGGCTGCTGGGGGCGGAGTGGTGCCTGTGGCAGGTGGTGCGCTTCAAGCGGAACCGATACCTCAAGCAATGCAGCAACCAAGGTGGCGCTGTTTTTGTCTACTTTTGCTGGTTCTCATTAAAATGTATTTTCTCTCTCTCTCTCTCTCTTTACTTATCCATATACACCTGCCTGTGTTTGTGCGTGTGTATAATAGCGCTTTCAAAATATCTACATATAATTCTTACATTATCTGTTATTTATTTTGCTAGGTACCAACAGAGTTTTTTTTTTTTCTCCTTTGTGGACTGAAATATGTGTTCGAAATGCTCTCAATATATTTCACTTTCTTTTTTTCTCTCTCACCTTCTTTCTTCCTATAAAGTCTAAAAGAACCCTTCTTTTTTTTTTTCTTCTCTCTCCTTTTACCATCTTAAGGTGTAAGCCACATATTAAATTACCTCTTTTTTTTTACTAGTCTTTCGTTACAGTTTTTTGATTTTTTTAGTTCTGTTTTTGTTCCCCAACATTTCTTTTACTACTATTGTTTTCCACAACTTCATCTCGTGGAACAAAATAAACAAACAAACAAACAAAAAAGAAATATAACACCACAAAATAACAATGCCCACCACACAACAAGAAAAAGGCCCTTCGGTGCCATTCCCTCGTGCTGCCTACTATGCCCGCATCGGCCTGGACCCCACCACCGCGCTTGCCCACGGCGCCACACTCAATCTCCTCCGCCTGCTAACCGTTGCCCATATGAGCCATATTCCTTTTGAAGCGCTTGACTGTTTCCTTGGACGCCCTGTCTCTATCGACCCTTCCGACGTGTATGACAAGATGATTTTCGCACGTCGTGGTGGGTACTGTCTGGAGCAAAATGTACTTTTCTACGAAGCGCTCGTGGATGCTGGCTTCCGTGGTACGTATGGCGTCTCCGCGCGCATGACCTGGAACCCAAGGAACCCGCTTGGCCTCTCGCACGTGTTGACCATCATCCCCCTCCAGGCAGACGGCACGGCCATCACTCCTGCACAAGAGGAACTCTCTCGCACAGCCAGCATAATGGAGCTGGCGGCAGCGGGCGTCCACTTATGGTGTGTGGACGTGGCCTTCGGCGCTGCCCTCACACAAGGCCCGCTCCGTATTTGGCCAGACGCTGCCCACGTTTCTACCCCTCAGCGGACACCAGGAGGGGTCTTCCGCTTGGTACCGCACGTGCAGCGCGGCGCGCATGTCTTGTATCATCTTCAGGTGGCGATAAAGGGAGGGAAGTGGCGGGAGGCGTACCGCTTTAGTCTAAATGCGACGCATGTCCGAGACTACCGCATGCTGAATACACTCATGTACACAACTTCCTTCTTTACGTACACCATCCGGTGTGGCCGTGCCGTAGGCGAACTAGTATCGCTACCAAGCACAGCAGAGGCGGTGGTGCAGCAGCGGTCACGGGCAGCCGCACTATCTGACTCTGCCTTGGCAGCTGCCTTAGTGCCTGCGGTGGAGGGCGCGGCGGTGTACCTCAGTCAGGGCTCGCAGACGCTGGCTAACCATCAGGCAACGAGTCGCACGCGCGACCCGCTAGATCTGAACAGTGTCGGCTTCGCTCACCGCGAACAGGAAGTCTTCGCAACCCCAGAAGCACTCTACGATTGGCTGGTGACATCGATGGGCCTGGACCTGCCGCAAAAGCGTGTGCCCAAGCACACGGTCACGAAGGAGGAGTTTGCTAAGATAGCGAAGCATCGGATGCCGTGCTTTGGTGGGAGCGGCGAGGCAGGGCTGCAACGGCGTCTGCGGCAGTACTTTGCGAACAAATTGTAAAAAAAAAGATATCACGCTTACCTCTCTGCGTATATAGAAGCGTACTACACTTTAGTGGAAAACGAGAAAAAGTATACAAGTTTCTAGATGCTCTGTTTTTCCTTTCCTTTTCCACCCACTTTTTTTCTTTATGTTGCGTTTTACTTTTTCTTCTTTTATTGTATGAAGCGGCTACTTCTCGTTTGACAACGGGGTAGTGTAATATTACTATTATCTCCTCCTTTCTTGCACTTTAAAAGAAAAGAGGTTTAATGATACTATCAGCAATAACCAAAACAACAACAACAGCAACAACAAAAGAGAAAAAATGTTTCTTTTGAGTTTATTTCATTTAAAGGTTTCTACGTTCACTTTTGTTATTTCGATATCATACTCCACCTCTTTTTCTTTTTTTTTTCTTCTTGTCAGTCAGAAAAGAGTTTCTTAGCTATCGGAAGGTATACAGAACCATTTCCAGATAGCCTTTACATTTTCTATTCCTATTACATTTATCCTTTACATTTTTTATTTCATATACTACTATTACTTGTCTGTTTTAACTATACGAAAAAGAGAAGCGATGCCTACCACGCAACAAGAGAAAGGCCCCTCCGTGCCCTTCCCTCGTGCTGCCTATTATGCTCGTATCGGCCTAAACCCCACCACGGCCCTTGCTCACGGCGCCACGCTGGATCTCCTCCGTCTGCTGACTGTTGCCCATATGAGCCATATCCCTTTTGAAACGCTCGACTGTCTGCTCGGCCGTCCTATCTCCTTGGACCCTTCCGCTGTATACGAGAAGTTGATCTATGCCCGCCGTGGTGGCTATTGTGTAGAGCAGAACACGCTCTTCTACGAGGCCTTGGTGGACGCTGGCTTTTGTGGTGTCTATGGCGTCTCTGGCCGTGTGACCTGGAGCCCAGGTAACCCGCTTGGCCTCACGCATATGGTCATCATGGTCCCGCTCCATCCTGACGGCACCACCATCACGCCACCAGAGGTGAAGCTGACACGCACAGCGAGCACGGCAGAGCTGGCGACAACGGGCGTGAACTTGTGGTGTGTGGACGTCTCGTTCGGCGCTGCGCTCCCGCAGGGTCCGCTCCGTATTTGGCCGGACCTTGCCCAGGCAGCTAACCCACAGCGCACCCCAGCCGGTGTCTTCCGCCTCGTGCCGCGGGTGCACCGCAACGCGCACGTGGTGTATCATCTTGAAGTGGAGGTAACAAAAGGGCAGTGGCGCGAGGCGTACAATTTCAGTTTGAACGCTACCCATGTCCGAGACTACCGCATGCTCAATGCCACCATGTACACGTCTTCCTTCTTTACCTATGTAATGGAGTGCGGACGTGCGGTGGGCGAGTTGGTGTCTCTGCCCACAACATCAGAGACTCTCTTGCAGCAGCGGTCACGGGCGGCGGCGCTGCCGAACCCAGCTTTAGCAGGTGCCCTGCTGCCTGCGGTGGAGGGCTGTGCTGTGTTCGTTGGCCAAGGCTCGCGCACTCTCTCTAACAACAAGGCAACCAGTCGTACGCGCGACCCGCTAGACCTCCACTCCACCGGCTTCACCCATCGTGAGCGACAGGTCTTTTCCTCCCCAGAGAAGTTGTATGATTGGCTGGTAGAATCGCTCGGTCTCGACCTCACACAGACGCGTGTGCCCAAGCACACGGTCACGAAGGAGGAGTTCGTGGAGGTGGCGAAACATCGTATGGTGTGTTTTGGTGGGAGCGGGGAGGCAGGGCTGCAGCGGCGTCTGCGGCAGTACTTTGAGAATAAACTGTAGTAAGACGATCGAATATTTCACAATTAATTACCGCACTCTAAGAGTGAATCGTGTTTTCTCTTTTTTTTTTTCTCATCATTTGTGTCAAAAACGATTTCATTTGTTTAAAGTGGATGTACATGTTTCTCTCTTCTTCCACCTTATCTTTCCTTTTGTTTCTAGAAATTCAACTACCTAGGCAACAGGAAAACGTGATAACACTTGAAATCGAAATAATTCGACTTCCATTGTTAGTTTTTTTTTTTTTTTGGTATCTACTCACTTTTTTTTTTTCTTCTCTTCTTTCCCCTTTCGCACACACACACGCGCACTCATGTCTCTACCCAACCCCTACGATTGCTATCTTGTCGTGGCGGCCCGCTGGGGCGCTACCGCTGGCTTCGCGCAGCGTGCCCTGGACTACATCCAGGCCCATTCCCCTCAGCGCTACACGCACGCCATCGCGGTAGAGGACAACTTGGAGGAGCAGCTGAAAGAGGTACATGACCAGACAGAGAGGAAGGTGATCCTGGTTGCAGGTGCCTTCCAAGGCTGCGGACACAATGCCATCCTGTACCTCTGCGACGACTACGACAAGCCGCAGGCAGAGCGGCGGGTGGTGTGGATCCACTCTCTGTCCGTTGGTATCGATTTGTTTCGCTTCCCGGAGATTCCGGACCAGATCCGCGGGATCCCGATCACGAACGCGCGCGGGACGCAGTCCAAGGCGCTGGCAGAGTACGTGCTGTACGCGATCATGTACTTCTGCCGGCAGACGTGCAAGCAGCTGGCGATCCAGGCGTCGCGGCGCTGGCAGCCCTACGCGATCGAGGACCTGAGCGGGCGCACGTTGGGGATCCTGGGCTACGGCGACATCGGTGCGCACACGGGGCGGCTGGCGCGCGCCTTCGGGATGAGCGTGCGCGGGGTGAAGCGGTCCGCGCCCGCGGCGGCGGTGGACGCGCACGGCGTGCAGCTGAGCAGCGGCGCTGCTGCAATGGAGGCACTTGTGCAGGAGTGCGAGTTCGTGGTGAACGTGCTGCCGAACACGCCGGACACGACGGCGTACTTTGACGCGGCGCGGCTGGCGACGATGCGGAGCGACGCGGTGTACATTAACATCGGGCGCGGGGGGACGCAGGTGGAGACGGACCTGGTGGCAGCGCTGCAGGCGGGGAAGATCCGCGGCGCCGCGCTGGACGTGTTCGAGGTGGAGCCGCTGCCGGACGACAGCCCGCTGTACGAGGTGGCGCCGGAGCGGCTGCTGCTGACGCACCACTGCGCGTGCATGACGGCGCACCAGGGGACGGGGCTGTGGGACCGCTACGTGGAGCTGGCGGAGGTGGTGGCGCGCGGGGAGTCGCTGGAGCCGCACGAGATCGACCGGGAGCAGTGGTACTAACACGGATAGTTCTTGCTTCTTTTTCTTGTTTTCTTTCTCTTTCCTTTTTTCTCCCCGACTTGTATGTCGAGCGAACACCTTATTTTTAGTTCTTCTTTTACTTCTTAATATTCCTCCCTCTTTCTTCTTCTATTATTGCCCTCTTGGGAATTGTTGTATACGTAGGTTTACGCGAAGTAACACAGCGTCTTCGAAAATAAGTTGTAATGAGAACTCTTGATGAAGGAAAACTTTCACGTAATGTTACATGCTGCTTTACTGCCTTGAACGCATTTATGAAGTTACATATTTCTCTTTCTTTCTTTCTTTCTTTCTTTCTTTCTAACTATTGGATAGCCCTTTCTTTAGTTAGTGTTTTTTCTTTTTCTCTCTTTTTAGTTTCTTCTCTTTTAGCATTCATTGTTTCTTTCTTATATTTCGTCTTACTAATAAACAAAAGTAAAATCCCCAACCCTATCATCGTCTTCATCATGACCGACACCCTCTCCGCTGAGGCCCTTCGCGCCTTCATGTTCGACGGCGTGATGCCTGCCGCCCCGCAGAAGAAGTCTTCCCAGGGCTTTGCCCACCAGCAGCAGCAGCAGCAGCCCAAGTTCTCCGTTACCCGCACCCGCCTCACCAAGAAGTTCGAGGGCGACGACTGGAAGGACGTGCTCGCGGCCGCGCCGGAGCTGCTGCGCCTGACCTTCGTCGCGGAGGCCTGCGCGGCGCTCAACGTGCCGGAGCGCGCCATCGACGGGGTGGAGTTCCGCCTCGGCAGTCTCTACGTCACCTTCCACGTTACCCACGACGAGGACATCACGCAGGAGGAGATGGAGCAGCGCATTGAGGAGTACCCCTTCCGTGAGATGTGGCGTCTGTACGGCCAGCGCGACGCGGCCCCGGACGGCCTCGACGCCGCCCTCGCCAAGATCAAGGACCTCGAGGCCGAGCTCGCGCAGAAGAACCGCGACCTCGACAAGCTCGGCGGCAGCACGTCCCAGCGCATTGGCGAACTAGAGCGCCAGCTAGAGGAGACGCGCCGGGACCTAGAGGAGAAGGCGGCCGACCGCGAGCGGGAGCTGCTCGGCGAGCTCGCGAAGGAGCAGGCCGCGCGCAAGCAGGCCGACGCCAAGCTGAAGGACTACGACGAGCAGATCAAGAAGCTGACGGAGAACCTCAAGAAGGAGAAGATGCGCTTCGACAAGACGGCGCAGCGCCAGAACGAGCTCATTGCGGCCATTATCCAGGAGAACAAGAAGGAGAAGGAGGCCAAGGAGCGCGAGTACAACGAGGCCCTCGACGTGAAGGACTACATCATCGAGAGCCTCAAGGAGCAGCTCCGCTCCCTCGCCGAGAACGGCGCCCTCCCCGGCAGCTCCGTCACGCACGACCAGTCGGAGGAGTTCAACAAGCTCATGGGCCGTATGGAGGAGATCACGCTCGTGCTGCAGCGCACACAGGAGAGCGACGCCGAGGCCCGCGCTGAAATCTCGCGGCTGAACGACCTGCTGCGACAGTCCGAGGAGGCGCGCCACGCGGAGTCCATCACGTACGAGAACGACATGCTTGCCCTCCGCCAGCAGCTCGCCGCCTATCAGAACACGAAGCTCGCCGAGGACCACGCCCGCCGCGCTGAGGAGAACCGCGCGACGCGCCGCGGCAGCGCCAACGTGGCCGCCGAGGTGAAGGAGAACGAGACCATCGTGCGGCAGTACGAGACCGCGCTGGAGAACATCGTCGGCACGCTGCAGGACCGCCTGAACGTGCTGCGCGAGGAGTTCCAGTCCTACCTGAGCATGACGCAGGAGTCCATGGCGAAGGAGCGCGACCTGCTTGTCGAGCACGAGGAGGACAGCAACTCGATCCGCGAGACCTTCCGCACTAGCTCGCTCGCCCTGCAGAAGATTAAAATCTTCTGCGGCCAGGGCGAGGAGGGCGTCGCGCAGGTCGTCGAGGAGCTCGACCAGGGCGCCTCCGGCGTCGAGAAGTCCATCGCGGCCGTGAAGATGGCCACCGTCATGCTGCAGACCCGCAGCAACGTGTCGGAGCAGAAGGAGTGGATGGAGTCCCACCAGAAGACGATGGAGGAGCTCATTGCGTCGCTGCGCAGCCTTAACAAGCGCGCTTTTCAGCGTCAGCTGAGCCTCATGAACACAGCCTCCACCAGCGCCGCCAAGTAAAAATAAGTAAAATAATAATAAAAAAATATGGTGACGAAGCACTAACTAAATAAAAATCACTACAGTAGAATACTATACTATATTTATATTTACATAAAAATATAAATTGTTATTTTATAATTATATTAGCGACAACCAAATAAAAATAACAGCAAACACAACATTAAAAAAATAATATAGGAATGTTCATGAGCTTTTCTTTTTTCTTTTTTCATCTTCTTCCTTCTTCCCAGATTTTTTTTTCAGTAAAGTAAAATATATATATAAAAAAAAGTAGTGGGAGAACGAAGATTTTCAAAGAAGGTTAAACAAGGGAACAAGTGAAGCGATATAAAAGTATTACTTTTTGTGTTTCCTCATTTTCTTTTTTCTTGTTTACTTCTTACATCATCGTATTTATTTTCTTCATTTCAATTGTTTCATTTTTTTTTCATTTCATTTTTTTCGTTTTTCAAAATTTGGTGTAATTTTTTTGTGTGATTTTTCTTTTTTTTGGTCAAAAAACATTTCGTACTTTTTCTCTTCTTTTTTCTTCACTCGTGATTTTCAACACGAGAGACTGAAAAAAAAAAAAAAAGAAAAAAGCAAGACGAAAAAAAAAAACTTAATTAATAATGAAGATATTTATATCGTGACCTGTGAATTTTTTTCTCT
>AUXN01000444.1:0-11545 GCA_000482125.1 Strigomonas galati
AAGAATAAGAGTATCTTGTCGTCTTTTTCCTTTCTCTCTTTTAGTCTAGTAGCAACCCTTTTTTGTTTCGTATTGTTTGATTTGGTTGCACGTTGGCGCACACAGACACAAACAAAAGAAGAAGAAGAAAAAAAAAAACATATAGGATTGTGTCATTTGTAGTAACATTTAGGAACTTTTTTTTTTCTCTTTCTTTTTAAACTCTTACCTTTTTTTTTCTTTTTTCTTTCCGAGTGGAGTCACAACCACTCCCTTTTAGTTCGTTCCCCAAGACAACCCTTCCAAGAAGAAGCACCACCACCCACAAGCTTCCCATCATGGTCGCCCACGACGCTGAACACGACCACGGTCACGACGACCACGGCCATGGCCACCACGAGGCGCCGCGCGTCGCCTACGACGGCATGCGCCCGCCCTTCGAGAAGATCCCGGCTCCCTCGATGGGCTCGCAGGACTACCTCGACAACCTCCCCGCCTTCGACACGGCGCAGCAGAACATGCCGCCGGCCCGCTCCGCCGCCGAGCGCTTCTCGCGCGTGCTGCAGTTCCAGCTCGGCCAGGACCCCGACTTCCCCTCCCTCGGGGCGAACTTAGAGCGCCGCTACAGCGGGGTGCTGGACTACCTGCTGAGCCCCATCACCGCGCTGCGCCCGCGCACCTACGTGGACGCCTACACGCGCCCGAACCCCTGCCCGGAGGAGTACTGGTGGGCGTCCTGGCGCTGGCCGCGCACCAAGTACGTGAACGCGAAGGTGCCCCCGCCGGTGGACGGGAAGTACACGGACTACTACCACTACTTAGCCTTCAAGAACTGGCTCGAGCGCGAGCGCGATGTGTACGTGGCGCAGGCCAACTTGGTGCACGAGATGACCTCGCGCTGCCTGGTGAAGGAGGGGCAGTACAACGCGGCCAAGAACTGCCGTCATCTGTTCAACAAGGAGTTCGCCATGTCGCGTATGGAGGAGCTCAACCAGGCGATGTTGTACATGGCCATGACGGGTAACGCGGCCATTCGCGAGACGCCGTACCCGGACAACTTTGTCGAGGAGAAGCGCAAGATCTACGACGACTGGCTGTACCGCACGCGCCTGCAGAAGCCGGGAGATGCCGCGTAAGAAAGAAAGACAAATAAACATTAAAAAAAAAAAAGAAATAATAAAGAAAAAGAAGAATATATGAAGAGTTCAAACAAGAGATGAGTAATGGCGGAAAAGGATACAGTATGCACAAGAAGAAAAAAGAATCTATGAGAAAAAGAAGAGAGAGCGAGAGCGACCAGGATGATGAAATGCTTTAGCTTAACGCTCTTTTTTTCTTTTTTTTTCTATCTTTTTTTTCCCCCTCACTTTTGTTTTTTAGTTTTTTCATACTCGTCTTTGCGCTTATTATCTTATTATATTAGTAGTCTCTAGTGTAGTATGAATTAGGAAACTGTTAAATTTTGCAATCATAAAAAAAAAAAAATACCACAACATGATGTTGAAAGAACTTTTATTCTACACATCTGTAATATGGATATGCTTTCACAAAAATGGTCGCTTGAACTTGGCCGAAGGCTTAGTATTTCCTCTTTATCATCTTCCCTTTTCACCTTCTCCTTTTTTTTTTTCTGCTGAACAGCATAAAGAAAAAAGCAAAACTAGGAAATTATTTTTCTTTCCCTTTTGCTAGATATCATATCTGGTTGCTTATTGCAGCAACATTGTAGTTGTACACTACACCCCTAAATACAAGAGTAATAATAAATACACTTTCACACCAATATAATCATGAACGCCTTCGGCTTTGGGACCCAACCTCCTGCCAAGAAGGAAGACGCTAGCGCAGCCACCCCAACAGCAGCAGCAGGTGGCTTCGGTTTCGGCACTGCCCCTGCCCCTGCCGCGGCCCCGCCGCACACACCGACTGCGGCCATGGCGAACCCGTTTGGCCTTGCCGTCCCCTCCTCTAGCACACCACAGAAGTCCGAGGACACGGAGGAGGAGAAGCCGGCCGCCAGCTGTGACGCCACCCCGTCGAAAGACGTGCAGCGGGGCGGGGCTGCCGCGGCTACGGATAAGAAGAAGAACGAAGCGGCCATGATGGGCTTTGGTACTAGCTTTGGCGGCTTCGGCGCTGCTGCCGCGGACAAGAAGGACGACGCGCCAAAGAACGCCTTCGGTGGCGGCTTCAGCGCTGCTGCCGCAGACAAGAAGGACGACGCGCCAAAGAACGCCTTCGGTGGCGGCTTCGGCGCTGCTGCCGCGGACAAGAAAGTGAACACCTTTGGAGGCTTCAACAATACTGTACCTAGCGGCAATAACAACAACAACATGTTCAAGTCGAACGCCGGAGGAAGCAGTGTCCCCGCCAGCTTCGGTGCCGGCTTCGGTGGTGGCTTGAAGAGCACCGCTGCCCCTCCCGCCAACTCCACCTTTGGAGTAGGAGCCGCCAAGAAGGACGGCGACGACGGCCGCATCCTTATGAAAGACTACAAACCGTTCCCCGCCCGCACACAAACGACAGGGACGACACTGACGTCGTCTGCCAGCATCCGTGAGCCACACAAGGCGAGCGACATTCTGACTGAGCTAGAGCTCTTCCAGGGCTGCGTCTACACCGAGAAGGCCATCGACACCCTCATATACAAGAACAACCTGATCGACCTGACGGAGGCGCAGGTGGACACGCTGCTGACCTACGTGTCCGCGCTGAACGAGAAGGTGACGGAGCTGACGCGCTGGCACGCGGAGGTGCGGGGGCAGTGCGCGCTGCTGCGGCCCGGCACTGGCGCGCGGGCCCAGTCCGCGGAGGATTACGAGTTGGTGCAGATGTGGCGGCAGTGCGACACGGTGCTGACGGAGACGCTGCGGAAGCACATGACACGCCTGCGTGAGGTGTTGCGTGTGCTAGATGCGCCAGAGGGATTAAATTTCGTGTGATGAGATGGGAGCACATCTTACTATTATTTTTCTGTTTGTTTTTGTTGTCGAAGAATTATTTCAAATCCTTAGCTCGTCTCTTTCTTTTGTTCTTCAGTCATCTGGTTTCTTGAAAGAAATTCTGTTATCTTTTTACGCTTGCGATACTTCATTCTTTTTTTCTCCTCTCTTTTTCTTTCCCACTTTCTTTAGCAAATCTGCCAAGGTGCAGCCAATACTTCTTTTCTATTCCTTTTCACTTGTTTTGCTTTTCATGCTAGATACACTTCCATAAACAATATTTCTTCTTTCTCTTTTTAGTTCTTTCCACAAACATGTCAGATCCATTCCTGCTGTCGGATGAAGGACAGCTAGAGCGGGAGTGTGCGCAGATGCGCAAGGAGATCAAAGCATTGCGCGAGGAGAATCTGCGGCTGCGCCTCGCCGCCTCCTCCTCCAAGGCACCTTCTGTCGCGCCCTCTGTCGCGGAGTCCACCACCCGCGCTCATGCGCCCAAGAAGCGAAGAGAGGGAGGTGAAGAAGGCAAGGACTCCTCGGCGACCTCCGCCGCGGCGGCAGCGGCGTCCAAGCAGGCCGTCGCGGAGGCCCGCAAGTACCGCGAGGCCGCCGAGCGCGCCACGTTGGAGAAGGCGCAGGTGGAGCAGCAGTACAGCCGTCTGAACAGTCAGTTCGAGCTCTTCGTGACGGCCGCCTGCGAGCGCGAGGCCGGTTGCAAGTTAGTGTACCAGCGCGCCTTCGAGGAGCTCGCGCAGGAGCGGGCCACGTCGGCGCAGCTGCGCGATTTACTAGAGCAGGAGCGAGAGCAGGCTCGCGCGGCGCCGCTCGTGCACGGTGTGGTGGCGGCCCCGGCGCTGCCCCCAGCCGTAGCTGCTCCAGCAGCTGCGGCTGTCACGGCAGCACCACCATCCGAGGAGAAGGCGAGCGTGACCTCTGCGTCCAAGGGCAAGCGCGCTCGCAAGTCTACTACTCTGAAAGAAAAAGACACAACCGCCCCCAAGCCAGCACTTAGTGCAACAGTGGATAGTGCACCAGCGAAGCGTGTGAGAGAGGAGGTCCTCTCCTTGGACGGCAGCGAGGGCTCGCTCGCCCGCCGGCCTGTCGCCTTTGACCCCTTAGCGGCGCCAGTGCCCGTGACGGTGACAGGCGCCGCGCCGTCAGAGAAGCTGCACGTCGCGCGCGGTGCCGGCGCCCTGCGCAGTAATATCGGCACCACTGGTGTCGCTGCTGCCACCTCCTCCACCACCGCCTCCACCAAAGCTCGCCGCCCCACCGGCCGCCCTCCTGGCAAGAAGGTCCCTGTGCTCTCCGCGACGGACAAGGCGCTGGAGGAGCGGCGGGCACTGCTGGCGGCCTACCGCGCTACCGCTGCTGCTGCCACCATCGCCACACAGCAACAGTCACAGACACCAAACGAGAAGCAGACAGAGACGGCAGCGGTGGCCACCACCTCTGTGGTGGCGCCGTCCGTCACATTTGGCGCCGACCCCATCACGGACTATCTACGCGACCCCACACGCGCCGCTGCCCAGGCGCTGCGGGACTACAGCGGCAGCGCGGCCCGTGTCGTGCAGTACACCCTGCTACACCTGCGCGCACAGGCGTGGACGGTCGCGCAGCTGTGGCAGACGATGCGGGCGGTAGTGAGTCTAGGAGAGGAGGTGGCTGCCGCGCTGCCGGCTGCCCTCACGGAGGCGCTCGTGACGCCGGCGCTGCCGGACGCGACGACCGACACGGTCGACCGCACCGCGGAGGTGCGCACGCTCGCCCTCGCCCTCCGCTTCACCCTCGCCCAGCAGCAGCAAGGCCGCAGCCGCCCAACAGCAGCACCAGGCGAGATGCTACCGCAGCAGTGGGTCGCCCTCGCGCTGTATGACCTCACGGTGGGCGTGCTGCGCGCGCGGCGGGCCGGCCGCAGCCCGGAGGACGGCCCTGCCACAAAGGAGGACCGCGGCGGCGTTGCCCTCCGCCTGTGGGTGGTGGCCGCGACGCATCTCTGCGGCTTCGTGGCGGAGGTGGCGCGCGTGCTGCAGGCACACACAGCGACGGAGGCGGACGCGGCGGTGCGCCTGCCGCCCTCGCTCGTGCTGCTTGTGGTGCAGGCGCTGCTGAGTAGCTGCGCCGCGGCCGACGGCGGCGACACAGTGGCCGCGTGGTGCTGCTGCTGCGACGCGCTGGGCTGGAGTCGCCGCCAGCTGCCTTTGGAGCAGCTCGCGGCCTGCGCGGCCAACCGAGTACAGCTCGCCGCTAAGCCTCAGCAGACGGAGGCATTGCTATCGCTGCGGCTCATTGTGCTGCACAAAGGGTTCGGCGCGCTGCAGGCACTAAAGGAGGGGCTGCAAGGGACGAACCTGGACGGTGTCTTCGCGGAGCTCTTCAGCTACGCGGTGATGGACTGGAACCTGAGCGACCCGCGCGACCGGCAATGGCAGGTGGTTGTCTCCTTCTTCGACGACTATCTGCAGGCGGCGACGGAGGAGAACTGCTATTCGGTGCGCGAGATGGTGCAGACGGCGGAGGACACCCACGTCGTCGTGCTGCGCGCGCTGCTGCAGCTCTGCACGGCGTCGCGGCAGGCGGCGCACGAGGCGGGCGGGCACCACCTCGCGACCGCGCTGACGTGGATGCAGCGGCACCTGACGGCGGCACGGATGGCCGACCAGGGCACGACGGGCGGGCGGGTGGCGCACCCGCTGCGCGACACGGCGACGGGGAGAGAGCTGGTATCCATGCTCACGGCACTGTCGCCGGCGGCGTGATACGTACGTATACGTATACATATATATTTCTATTTTTAGTGTATCAAACTAACTCTGACAACATCACCAACAATAAAAGTATCAAAAACAAAAATATTCTACTTGCTAACAGTCATTGATGTTTCTCTGGAGATTTTCTTTCCAATGAATTTCAGGTTCACAACAACGAAAATGTACTTCTTCTTCTCCTCTCTTTTTTTCTTTTTTTTCTTTATTGCTTAGTTCCTCACACTTATTTTACCCTTTTACATTTTTGCACGACCATGGTACTCCTCGTAGTGAAGGGCACCAAGTATCCTGACCAGTTCGTGGTAGAGCGCAAGCTGATTGACACGATAGATGTAGCGGAGGAGGACGCAGGCGCTGCTCCCACCACTACGCCCACGGTCGCCAAGACCATCTGCCACATCCAGAACATGCGCCACCGGGTGCGGCTCATGCTGCTCTCCGCCCAAGAGCTGCTGCGGGAGATGGAGGAGGGCAAGTACACACCGCCGTCCTCGCTGACACCAGAGGAGCAGCCCGCCGCACTGCAAGCACACGTGGACGAGGTCTACGCCCAGCTGAAGGACGGGAACGCGGTGGTGGCGGACGATGCCTATGACCAGATTGCCCAAGGGCTGACGGCCTGGACGGTGAAGCTGTACCCCACCCTCTGCACCCACGCGGACGGCGACGCTGCCGCCATCACGGCGCTGTACAATCTCCTGGAGGACCCCGACGTGGAGGAGGACCGCCGCCTGCGCATCTACCACTGCCGCGCCCTGCTCGACCCGCAGTGGAAGCACGAGGAGTGTCAGGCGGAGGCGACCGCCGCGCTGTGGTTCTGCGGCAAGCGCATGGTCGGCCCCGTCGCGCAGTACGCCGGGCGCAACGAGAAGAGCAAGCTGACGGTGAAGGTGGCCCCGCGCGCGGGCCCGCCGCCGAGCGGGGAGCCCCGCATGCACTACGAGGACCAGCGCGCGCTCTACCAGCGCATCCGCGAGAAGCGCGAGACCTTCAAGACGCTGGAGGACTCGGAGCTGCGCGACCGCGTGCTGCGGCAAGTGCGCACAGCGAACGTGGTGACGCCGGCGGCTGTCAGCGACGCGACGCGCACGAGTGTGAGCACCGCCCAGCTACGGCCCATCTATGCACAGAAGACGGAGACGACCACCGATGCGTAAAGGTCATACAAGCACACACACACACAAACACATTCACTCACCCATACATATATGTATTTATTAATCTGTACACGTACACACACACACACGCACACCTTTTGTATACTCTCATACACCTATAATCCAATTACCTTTTCAACTTGTCTCTCAAACCATATTTCTGTACGTGCCTTTCGTCGCTTTCCCCCATTTTGCTCTGCTACTTGTGTGTGCTGACGTAATCCTTCTTCTGCCTCTCCTTCTATTTCCTCTGTCCAAGCATCTCACAAAAACCCAAACACCCAAATACACTTTCACTTTACCTTCACGTGATGTCCCTGAAGGAGGCTACGAAGGAGGTGCGCGAGGCGGCCGCCGCACTGCTGCCCGAGGACGACACCACCACCACCACCGCCCAGCTCTACGCCGCCCTTGCCATCAGCGCCCTGCGCCGCCTGGAGCAGGCCGCCCCGGAGCTGGAGGCCCACCTCGCGGAGGCGGTGACGGCTGTGTGCCGCCCTACCCGCAAGGTGCTCAAGCAGACCGTGCTGGAGGGCACCACCACCAGCGCCACCACCACGCAACGCTCGCCTGCCAAGCGCGCCCGCGAGGAGGAGAAGAACACTGCTCCAGCCCCTGCGCTGGACTTGGGGCAGTACGCCACCTCGGACATGTTTGACGCCAACGAGAAGAAAAAGAACAAATTTGCGCGGCTGATGGGCGGCGGGAAAGTGCACACGGGGGAGGACGCGGCGCCCTCCAAGCACGACGCGGTGGCGGCCAAGCAGAGCGTGTATGAGAAGATGTCCAAAGACTTGGAGTCGCAGTATGACTATGGGGTACATCACAAGAAGGGGAAAGGTCTGGGAGCTTAAAAGTAAAACAATACGAATAGTTCTCCCTCTGCCCTTCTTGTTTTGCGTTACACTTAGCATATTTCTTGCTGCTTCTGGAGGCGTACCTTCCTTTTGTCTGTTTTTTTTTTTTTGGCGCCCTTATTTTTGTACATTTTTGTGAAACTAACCATATTTTTTTAAAATTCAATTATAATAATAACACAATCCATAATACTAACTTCCCACACGAGCACTGATTCTCATGTATACAACATCCATTTCTTCTACCTTTTTATCTGCCACAGGTTTCTATTCATTCAGTTTGCTACATGGAATTTGTATGCACTCTTTCTTCTCTTTCTTTCTCTCTTTCTTCTTTTCTTTTTGTTAGTAATTTTATTATTATTATTATTTTTTTTTTACTACCAATAAAGTAATAATAATATACCTATATCGAATTCGTATACATATATATATATATACACATATCCCTCAGAAAAACAGATACACTAGCATACTTTGTGACGTACCTACTTACACACACATATATATATATATATATATATATACTTATCGTTTTTAATTTTTTTTCCCCCTTTTGTGACGTTTCTTGTTTCATTTCTACTGACACTTGCAGCGCACATCAACACGATTTAGTACATCCCCTCTTTACCTCTTTCGCATCCCTACTATCACTACTACTATCACTACTACCATTTCTCCCACGATGATGCGCCGATTTTTCTCTCAGCGCGTCGCCACGCCGCTCCTCGCGGCGGCGGCTGCAAGCCCCTCCGCCCCTGCCTTCGCGCCGCCCCAGCAGCAGCGCCGCACGGCCGCCTCCAATGCGAGCTCGCTGCCGGAGCGCTTCCTCCTCTACGAGAACGATAGCTTCCTCAGCGGCACGTCCGCTCACTACGTGGACTCCATGTACCAGGCCTGGAAGGCGGACCCCGCCTCCGTCGAGGAGTCCTGGGCCCGCATCTTCGAGCGCGGCAACCTCGCCGACCGCGAGGAGCCCATCTTGGAGTCGCCCATCCGCGTGCTGCCCGTCGCGAGCAGCGACATGGAGGTGGTGCGGCAGTCCCTGGACGACTGTGGCCGTTTGACATGGATGATCCAGGCCTTCGAGGGCCGCGGCCACCTGCTCGCGCAGACGGACCCGCTCAACCTGGACGACGTCGACCCCACGCAGCGCACCCCGTCGCGCCGCTTCAAGGACATGGTGCGTCTTGACCTCGCCTACTTCGGCTTCACGAGCGAGGACGCGAACCGCGTCGTGCGTGTCGGCTTCCAGGACGCGGTCGGCGGCGTGCTCAACACGGACAGCCCGCCGATGACCATTAACCAGCTGCACCAGCTGCTGCTGCAGCGCTACTGCGGCAAGGTCGGCTACGAGCTGTCGCACGTGGCGGACAGCGCCGCGCGCCGCTTCATCCGCACGCAGATCGAGCTCGAGGGCTCTCACAGCACCCTGCACCGCCCTCTCTCTAAGGACGAGAAGCTCTTCCTCTGGGACATTGTCGCCTCGGCTGTGCACTTTGAGGACTTCTTCAAGCGCAAGTACTCCACGCAGAAGCGTTTCGGCTGCGACGGTGCGGAGAGTCTCATCGTCGGTCTGCGCGCGCTGCTCGAGGAGTCCTCCAAGCTCGGCGTGGAAAAGATCAACCTGGGCATGGCCCACCGTGGCCGCCTCAATGTGCTCTACCATATCATCGGCAAGCCCTTCGAGGTCATCCTCAAGGAGTTCGTCGGCGTCAAGGGCTCCGAGCTCGCGCCCTTCCAGCTGCAGTCCGACGTCAAGTACCACCTCGGCAGCCGCTCGCAGGTCAAGATGCGCGACGGCCACGTGATGCAGACGGAGATGCTGTGCAACCCCTCTCACCTGGAGGCGGTGAACCCCTTCGTGCAGGGCTACACCCGCGCCGACCAGGACAGCCGCGGCGAGGGCGGCGCGCTCAAGGTGATGCCGATAGAGATCCACGGCGATGCCGCCTTCTCCGGCCAGGGCGTCGCCTTCGAGTCCATGCTGCTGAGCGAGGTGCACTCCCACGCGACCGGGGGCACCATCCATATTGTGTGCAACAACCAGATCGGCTTCACGACGGACCCCAAGTGCAGCCGTAGCAGCGCCTACTGCACGGACCTCGGCCGCGTGTACGGCTGCCCGATCATCCATGTGAACGGCGACTCTCCCGAGGACGTCGCGCGCGTGTTCAGCTTCGCGGCCGAGTACCGCGCGCACTTCCAGAAGTCCGTCGTCATCGACCTTGTGTGCTACCGCAGCTACGGCCACAACGAGAACGATGACCCGAGCATTACGCAGCCCCTCATGTACAAGCGCATCCGCGGCATGCCGTCTGTCTTCCGCAAGTACTCGGACCAGCTGCTCGCGGAGGGCGTCATCACCGGCCCCGACGTGACGGCCAAGTCCATCTCCGAGAAGGCGCGCTTCGGCTCTTACCACGACGCGGTGGAAAAGGTGCACTACGCCGAGTACCTTCGTAGCATCATCCCCGACAACTGGAAGTCGCTCAAGTACTCGGACGAGCTCGGCAACGTCACCTTCCTGCCCACGACCATCACGCCGGTGGAGGTGGAGAAGGTGGCCAAGGCGCTCGAGACGTACCCGGAAAACTTCGAGGTGCACCCCAAGCTGAAGGTGGTGCTGGAGCGCCGCGTCGCAAGCCTGCGCAAAGGCACCGACATCGACTGGGGCGCGGCGGAGGCGCTCGCCCTGGGCTCCCTCCTCCTGGAGGGGCACAACGTGCGCATCATGGGCGAGGACGTGGAGCGCGGCACCTACGCCCAGCGCCACGCCGTCTTGCATAACGTGAAGGAGAAGGGCACCTACGTCCCGCTCGCCCACATCGACGAGAAGCAGGGCCGCATGAGCGTCACGAACGACCCCCTGAGCGAGTACGGCGCCCTCGGTTACGCGAGCGGGTACTCGCTCTTTGACCCGAAGGACTTTGTCATGTGGGAGGCGCAGTACGGCGACTTCGCGAACGAGGCCGCCATCATCTTCGACCAGTTCCTCTCGTCCGGCGAGTCCAAGTGGAACCAGCAGCAGTCCTGCGTCGTCTCGCTGCCGCACGGCTTCGACGGCAAGGGTCCGGAGCACAGCAGCGGCCGCCTCGAGCGCTTCCTGCAGATGTCGAACGAGGACGAGCTCACGCCGGCCTACTCGGTCGCCGAGCGCGCCCACCGCGTGAACTGGGAGGTCGTGCAGCCCAGCACGCCGGCGCAGTACTTCCACCTGCTGCGCCGCCACCTCCGCCGCGACTTCCGCAAGGCGCTCATCATCTTCTTCTCCAAGCAGTTCCTGCGCGCGCCGAACGTGTCCTCGCTGGAGAGCTTCACGCAGGGCGCCTTCCAGCCGGTGATCGAGGACCCCGTCGTGTCGGCCAGCCAGGCGCGCCGCCTCGTGCTCTGCTCCGGCCAGATCTACCACACGCTGGCCAAGTACCGCGAGGCGAAGCAGATCGGCAGCGACGTCGCGCTCGTGCGCATCGAGGAGCTCTCGCCCTTCCCGGTGGCGGAGGTGCAGAAGCTGCTCGCGGACTACAGCAACGCCGAGCTCGTCTGGGCGCAGGAGGAGCCCAAGAACATGGGCGCCTGGGAGCACGTCGAGCCGCGTATTGACTTCTACACGAATGGCGAGCGGCCGCTGCGCTACATTGGCCGCCGCACCAACTCGGCTGTGTGCACAGGGTATGCCTCTGTGCACAAGGCGGAGCAGGAGGCGCTCTGCGCGGAGGTGTTTGCGCAATGAACAGCATGCGAGAAAAATTATATAAGTGCTTGAAAAAAAAATAAAAAAAATAATTAATATATAACCCAAAATAAATAATATACAAATGTATTATTTTAAAGAAGAAGAAGAA
>AUXN01000445.1:0-11520 GCA_000482125.1 Strigomonas galati
AATAAACAAAAACGAAAAAAAAAAAGTTAGACATAACAACGTAAAGGGTAGTCCCTTTCACCAATAAATGAATGCACACAATCGCTTTATATGTGTCATTTATGTGAGTATTTGAATTCAGTATTGTAACGTAGTAGTAAATTGATTGAATTGAAAAAGTAATGAAGAAATTTAAAAAAAAAGGGAAAAAACAATGAAATCAAGAAAGGACAAAAGGATTTTATTTTGTTTTATATCAAGATAAATATATATACTACTTGGCTTATGCGTAGAGAAAGATCAACAAATATATATGTATGATGTATACAGCTCTACATATGTTATGGTTTTGTTTTGATTGACATTCAAGAGGCACTAAACACAGATTCTGCCTGCTGTGGGCGCGACAGCCCACGCACAGAAATGGAGGAGGAGCGCACTTGTGCGGTCGTCGCCTCCTCCTCGTCATTGCTAGAGGTGAGGTCGCCCTCCACCGTCCCGCTGCGGCACGGCGGCTGGCTCTCGTCGCAGGTCCGGCTGGGCGAGTCCTCGCACGGCACGACAACGTGCAGCTGCTCCGTCGACGACATCCACTCGGAGAGGATGAGCTGTCGTCGCAGGAACTCGTCCGCCTCCACAACCTGGAGGAAGAGCGAGAGCCGCTCGATGAAGAAGGTGCGCAGGAGCTCGCTGCGCTCGTGCATGAGGCGCTCCTTGAGGGCCCGCGTGAAGAGGTGCTGGCGGGCGGTGTCCATGCGGCGGCCCATGGCGTGCCGCTTCTCAGACTCGAAGTTCTGGAACCGTCTTTCCTTGTCGAGGCCGCCGGCGCGCGCCTTGGTGTCGAAGGACGTGAAGTCCATGTCGCTAATGATGTCGATGTCGGAGACGTGGTGCATGTGCGTGGGGTGACTCACGTCCACAATCTCGGTGGGCGTCATGTCGTCCGGGTCGCAGTCCCACGCGCCTGTCTCGGTGGTCTCCGACACCAGGAACGTGTCCGTGACCAGCTCGTCTATGTAGGTGTTCGTGCCATGGCGGACAACCGGCTTGGGTGCGTGCTGCAACGGTGGGTCCGGCTGGGGAGGGAGGCTATGTCGGGCGTGGGCCTTGGGGGGCGACGCCACCTTCAGCTTCTCTAGCATATCGTTGGCAGAGAGGTACAGCCCGGCGTTTCCCTCAGCTTTGGGGGGTACGACCGCGACCGAGGTGGCGGGAGTGGCGGTCCTACATTTGGTCTTGCTCGGAAGACTCAAGCTGGTTTTACTAACATCACTAGACAGCGCTGCATCTCCACTGCAGCAGTTTCCCATCTTTATCTACCAAAGTGAAACTAGCAAATGAAGAAGAAAAAAAAAGGTAATGTTTAAAAATAATAATACGCAACAGCAAAGGTACAGAAAAAGAAAAAAAAGAAAAAGAAATAATAAATAAACAGCAACGTACTTGGTACGTGTGTGTGTGGTATTTGATGTATTTAGTTGAAGCAAAAGCAAAAGCAAAACCCCACACACACACACACACACACACACACAGAAAGAAAAAAAAACGAAAGAGCAATATATATATATATATATATAGACGGTAAAGGAAAAAAAAAAAAGGACAGAAAAAAAATACTAATATTAAAAGGTTACTTATTTATATGAAGGTTTATATATATATATATAGATGGATATATATAGAGAGATACAGAAAGATGTCAATATATGAAGAGAAAAAAAAAGATAAGAAAAAAAAATTATATCAAAAATAAAATAAAAAAAAGGAGATGAGCTCTTCAGAATATTGCGCTATTAAGAGCCTATACTAATGACTTGAGTGAACGGTAGAATGAGAAAGAGAAGAGAGGAACATGCATATATAATGGGCCATCTTAAATTGGTAAGACTGTAGAAAGAAAGGTCTAGGTACGTGTATTTTTTTTTATTTTTAAGGAATGAAAATTGAATGCAGTTCGTTCAAATATGCAACAGAGAGTGGTGAGAACGGTCGGAGAAAAGAAAAAAAAGAAACATCACTTGTTGGTGGGGAGGATTCTAATTAACAGATACGGAAAGGGGCAAATAATTAAATAAAAATGCGCAACACGAAACGGAAAATGAAGCAAAAAAAAAATCAGGAAAGAGAGAAAAAAAAAAAGAACATAAAAGTAGGAGTGGTATTCAATTATTTATAATATTATTGTTGTCGTCTACGTTTTCGCAGCTCGTTTTCGCGCTCGAGCTCAGCGTCCTCCATGTGCTCCTCTCTCTCCTTGGTACGCATAAACTCAATCAAATCCTTTTTGCTAATGAACCCCTCGAACTTGGAATGTCGTGTCACCATGATGTGGTGTGTGCCTAACGACTTGAAGAGGTAAAGCAGCTTCTTGATGGAGCACTCTGGCTCGACCTGCAGCAAGCAGCTTTCCAGAATGTTGGTCAAGTCGAGCTCGAGGAAGTCGGGGTCGTCCGACACGGACGGCGCGAACTTGAAGCGCACGTACGTGTTAAGGTCCACCTTGCTGTTGTTCGCGGCGGCCATCTGGATCGATTGCACGATCTTCTTCGTGGGAGCGTACCCCAGCAAGGTCGCATCCTCGCGCGACTCGATCACGGGGAAGCCCGTCACCGCCATCTGACGGAAAAGATCGTTCAGGTTCTGCACCGTCAGGCCGTAGGAGGTGAGCACGGTGAACTTGCGGTTCGCGTAGACGTCCTCGGCGCAGAAGTCCAGGTGGAACTCCTTCTTGGGGTCCAAGTAGGGCAGCTTGTTCTCCTCGATGCCAATCTCGTACGTGCCCTCGACCCCCAAGGCCTCCGCGGACGCCTTGGCGCAGAGGATGGCGATGACGACGGGCACCATGCTCTCCAGCGACCCCGTGAGCTCGAACATGATGATGGCGAGGCAGATGGTCATGCGCGTAACACCAGTGAGCAGGGCCGCGGCCCCGACCATGGCGTAGACGCCCGGGATGATGCACAGGTCCTGGTCCACGCACTCGGCGAAGATGTACGCGTTGGAGTAGGACTCCTGCACGATGCGGAACACCATGCCCATCGCGCGGCCGTACAGCGCGCCGATGGCGAGCGAGGGCACGAGCTGGCCGGCAGGGAGGAAGATGCCGACCGTGTAGATGAACAGCACGTACTTGCCGGAGGCGGTGATGAGGAGGGAGAGGAATGCCTTGATGTCACTGCTCTTGCAAAACTCAATGGTCGTCTGGGGCGTGCAGTCCTGGAAACAGTCGCCAAGAAGCTCGAGGAGGCTGCCGGAGCCGTACGGGAGAACGAAGTTGACGATGCCGGTCACCGCCGCGACGACGGCGACCTCGGCCAGGCGCCACTGCTTCAGGTTGGCCTTGCGCCACCGCACGACGTACATGTTCGCCACGTTGAAGGCAGCGCCCATGAAGCCGCCCAGGACGCCGAGGGCGGCAAACACGGGAAGCTCAAAGAAGTGGAAGTTGTGCTTGTAGTTGACGCTGAACTGCACAATCTGCCCGGTGTGCCAAAGATCCACGCGGGACTGCAGCAGCACGGCGGTGACGCCCGCCACGAGGGCCGCCACCAGCGCCTTGAAGTTGTACGTGCCGGACACCTCCTCGAGCGCGAAGATGACACCGCCGACGGGAGCACCGAAGGCGACGGCCATGCCCGCGCCGGCCCCTGCCGTGATGAGCTCGCGCCGCTTCACCTCCTGCTGGAAGCCGGGGAACAGCTTGGCGATGATGCCGCCGACGCAGGCCCCGATGTGCACGAAGGGGCCTTCTTTGCCCACGACAAGACCGGAGCCGGTGGAGAAGCACATGCCCACCACCTTGGTCACAAAAGTCCACCCGCCCAGGTAGCGCGTCACGTGGTGGCCAGAGACGATCGTCTTCACCTCAGCGATACCGCCACCCGACGCATACGGGGCGTAGGTCTGGCAGAGGAAGGACGCGACGACAGCGGCTATCGTGGAGAAGGTCACGTACATGAGAAAGTCTACAAACTTGACGACCAGGTTGTCGCGGCCGAGAAAAAATTCACCCCACGTGTAGTACTCGTCGCAGGTCTCCTCGCTCACGCAGCAGAGCGAATGGCCTAGCCAAAAGAAGTTGGCGCAGATGCCTGAGCGAAAGGAACTCACCCAGTGGGCGCACGCGTCGCTGAACACGCCGACGCAGCCCAGCACTATACCGCAGACGAGGGCTACGAGGAACCCTTCGCCGTGGGGGCGGAGGGACTCGCCGGTGCCCAGGATGGATGACACGCCGTGTCGTCGCCGGAGCGCCTCCCGCTCTGCCGCCTCTGTGTGCGAGTTGATCCAGTCGATCGTCGCCCAGTCGGCCTCCTGCGGCGCCGTGACAAAGTTCGCCATGTCATCACGGCTGTTTGTTCTTGTGTTTGCCATTGTCTTACCAGATTGCAAAGGAGAAAAAAAAAATATTTTTTAAAAAGTTAAAAAATATAACGGTACTATTGACGTTATGTGATTAATTTATTTGTGCAACTAGCGAATGATACAGAAGAAAGTGGAGAGAAAAAAAAAAGAGGGAAAGTTCATTACAGAAAACAAGAGTTTGTGTATGTGTGTGTGTGTGTGTGTGTGTGTGAGTGTAATGTGTGGGTAAAAATAAAAACCCTTTTTTAAGCGCATCCCACCCTTTTGATTACTTCATTGTATAGTACGTGTATGTATGCATGTATATTTGGTGTAATTTCCATTAAACGTACCATTAAAAAAAAAACAGCTGTTAGAAAATCAAAACAATATGTTTACCTTCACGTACGCCGGCTTCACAGCAAACACCTGCACGTGTGAAGCAAGGAAAGGGTCCGTCTTGAGCTGGTGCATCACTTCAGGGTACAAAGACGCGTGTCCCTTTTTGCTGTGCAGCCCTGACCCTGTCACAATGGTAAGCTTCCCTATGTGTTTTTTGAGACAGAGCGCCACCCGCCGCGACACCACCTCCAACGCCTCCGGCGCATGAAAGCCGTGCAAATCGAGCGTGCACGCGGAGCCGCTTGACAGCTGCTCCAGCTCTAGCGCCAGCATGGCTAACCGATTGAGCCGATAGTACTCGGCGCCCAACTGCTTCCCTTCGCGGCTGAGCTGCTTCGCCGTGCGGCCGTCGCCGCGCAGGAAGGCGGCACTCGCCAGGCTGAGCACGCGGATGCGGCACGAGTTGACCAAGTACGCCCGCTCGCGCACCCGTCGCCAGTCCTCGTACTCCTGCGCCGCCTCGGACATGTCCTTGAACTGTTGTCGCACCTCTTCTTCCGTCGCGAACTTGAAGGTGGTGTCCTCCGCGTCAGCGTTCGGGGTGGCAGTGGCAGCAGCAGCAGCAGTTTGGTCACCAGGTGCTTTGGATGGCATCACCCGTGTGAAGGGCCGCGTCGGTTCCACACGGGTGGCCCGCCGCCCCAGCTCCTCCCGCTCGTCAGCGCTCAGCAGCTCCGAGGTCAGCTCGTTCAGCACCGAGGTGGTCATCGCCACGTTCTTCTCTGCTGCACAAAAAGCGCCCTTCACGATGGCGCGGTCAATGTCTGGGAACATGCCACACAGCCGGTCCAGGCGTAGCGTGTCGGCAGGGTTGAGGTCCTCCCCGCGGCACCTCCCGTACCGCTCCTGCGTCATGCGCTCCTCGGAGCAGTACAAGACGCCGTAAGCCTCTGCAAGGTCGCCTTTGCTGTTGCCGAGTGCGGCCTCAATAGCGGACAGATCGGTGGAGGGGAAGAGTGAGCAGAGCGTGAGGAGGGCGTTGGTGTCGGCGGCCGCCTTTTCCTCCAACCGCATCTCCTCTTCGTCCTCCGCCATGGCACGGGCCAGCGCGGCGTCGACGTCCTCTGACCGCTCAGCCTTCTCCAGCAGCTCCGCTGCAACCGCTGCGTCGCCGCCGGCGGAGCGCAGCGCCTGCAGCACAAACGCCGGGTCCGACTCCGGGAACACCTCCAGTAGATTCAGAAACACGTCCATTTCATCGGGGCTGGCTGAGTTGGCGTGGTTCATGGCCTCCAGCTCTTCCTCCGCTTCCTGCGCCGTCAAAGGAGCCGCTGTCGCTCGTGCCTTCGGGCGATACTCCGGTGGCCCAGGAACTGATGACGCTTCAGGTATTTCATCTTGTTGTGCAGTCATTGTCTCCGCGAGAAGATGCGCCGTGTACTCCTCGTTTGTTTCGTGGCGGTAGTGGCAATCTTCGGCGCTGAACTTGCAAATGCCGTTCAAGTAGAACACGCACACATCCGCATCGCGGTGCGCGTGCTGGCAGGCATCGCCGTACTTACAGCCGCCGCACTGCGCGATGCACGGGTGTCGCTTCCGTGCCCGCGGCGCCTCCTTCGGCTGCGCTGAGGCCGTGACACGCCTCACAGCAGGCGCGGCGCCGCCCTCCTTCCCTTGCTGCTGATGCATCACTTTCTCTAGGAACGGACGTGGTCCCTGCCGGTCGGCCTCGGGCGTGCTCCACCAGTGCACATTCGGGTCCGTGTACGACGGCTCCGCGCCGCGCTCATAGTTGAAATCCGCCGCCTCAGGGAGAAAGTAGGGGCCCTCCGGCTCGTCCGTCTCTGCGGTGTGCACCAGCTCCGCCACCTGCACCTTGTTGCCGGCCTGGCTCGTCGGTCGGTACGTGCGCCCCGGGCCGTCCACAAACGTGTCGCTCACTTCTACCCGCAGTCCATCGCGGATGTCGACGCCGTCAATGTAGTGCCGCCGTCGGCACGCACTGCCGTACACACAGTTGCCGCAAAAGTAGTTGATGCACGTGTCGCCCGGGTAGTCCTTGAGCCAGCAATTCGCCCCAAACTGGCACTTCTTGTACTGCACGATGCAGGGATGCTTCCGTGCCCGCGCCTTCTCCATCTCCTCATCCACAGCCGGGGACGCGGAAGGGGCCGGGCGTGGAGGGACGGGGATAGGAGCGGCCTTGCCGGTCATGGGCTTGGCTGTCGGGTGCAGCCGCTGCTCCTCCTGGCGCTGGAGGATGTTCAAGGCAACATCAAAGTTGTTGCCAGCGTCCTTGAGAGCCTTGGTCGCTTTCGTTTTACTGTAACCTTTGGCGACTAACTTTTCAAGATCTCCGCCTGGCTTCTTCCCCATTAAGCAAAAATAGAAATAAAAAAACGGAGTTAACGAAAAGGGGAATTCAGAAATGAAATGATTCTTTTTATATATATTTAGACTAGAACATGAAGAGGAACTAGAGAGAAAATAGAAAAAAAAGGAAAGGGAATCAAAGAGCAAAATGAATGGAAAACAAAATGGGCAACAACATTTCTATGCTACAAGTTTCATATTCCATATTTTTGATTTTGTATTTCTAAAGTGTTATTAAATGTTTTCTTTTATTATTATTATTATTTATTGTGTCTTGTTAGGGATATTTCTCGCTTAGACAGGAGTCAGAAAAGGGAAAGATATTCATAACAACATTCATCATCATCATCGTCATAACAATAATACACACATGAAGCACGGAAAAGAAAGAGAGAGACAAAGTGAAGAGAGGTGTAGGTGGTGATGAGTAGCAGCAGCAGAATAATAAAGACGTATGGTGGCTAGCTATCTTCCTTAATCTTCTTCAATCGCTCCACGAGTTGGTGCTCACGCTGCACCATCATCTCCTCCATGCGAGCCTGCTTCTCCTCCTCCCGCTTCACGCGATCGAACGAGGAGGTGTCCGTCACCTTCACGCCAAACGCCGCGGCAAAACGCTCCGCCGACTTGCTATTCTCTACCTTCTGCTCCTGCCGCTGGGTCTCCACCGCGACCTCCATCAGCACCTTGTACATCTCGTCGCACTCCTTCTCGACCAGGTCCTCCTCCACCCCCGCGGCGAGACGCTCCTCGCGGTACAGCAGCACCTTGAGGCGCACGGCGCGGATGGCGCGGTGGACGGCGAGGCGCCGCTCGAGGTCATTGTTTTCCTTCTGTGTGCGCTTCTGCAGCAACGGGTTCACAGACTCGGTCGGCAGCGTGTCATCTGCCTCAGCCGAGCGGAACTTGGCGAGCTGCGAGGTGTTGATGTTCGCCTTGCTTCTCTGCACGAAACCACTAAGACCAGTGCCTTTGGTAGAAATGGTGTCGATGCCGTTGAACATTTTCTATATATATATATATTTGTATATGAGTATGTGGAGACAAGTGAACACAGAAAGAAAGAGAGAGAGAGGGGTTTCTACAAGCAAAACTAAAAATTGTTAGGCTGAAATCCGTGAAAAGAGAAAAAAAAAAGAAGAAGAGAAAAATGGAGAAGAGAAGTGTCATTAAAATGAAAGGAAGGAACGCATGGACTATAATCAAAGCAGAAAAAAAAATGAACAGAAGGGATAAATAAGTGATCATGTAAGTCTTAATTGTTGTTGTTGTTGTTGTTGTTGTTGTTGTGTTATCGTAATTAGTATTATTAAGAGTAAGAATATACGTACATTCCTACTGTTCATTTGTAAATAATAATGCAGCACTTTTTTTCCGAGTGATATGTGATGAGGACAACAGAGAGAGAGAGAGAGAGAGAGACAGAAGAGGAGAAGGGACTTAGTGATCCTCAAGTTTCAGCTTTTCAAACTGTTCCACTAAGCCATCGTTCAAGAGCAACTTTTCCCCATAAAACGACTCGAGGCGCCGCACCAGCTGCAGGCAGTGTTGATAAATAGTGTTCCGCGCAGCCACGAAACGCTCCCGCTGCGGCCCCTCTCGCTCCATCGCGAAGGGCTCCGCTACCTCCTGCACCTCCCAACGCTCCGACACCTTCGCTACGCGCCGGAGAAGACTCAGCTGCGTCCGCATAAAGAGCGGCTCGCCCTCGTACAGGTCGTCCTGAAACTTGCGGGTGGACCCCTCGTAGAAAATGGTAGGGTCACGAGGGCTCCACAGCTCCCACTTCTCGCGGGCGTCCGTGGCATCAAAAGCGACGTTCCAGTGCGCGGGTGTGGTCGGGGCAAGCAGCGGGTCGCTGTAGAGGTCTCGGCCGTCGTCGTCGTGCACCTGCTGTTGCTCGTGTGTGCGCTCGTAGCGGCCCTCGGTGCGGTTCGTGTAGGGCGCGTCAATGCTCACGTACACGTCGTAGGTGTACCGCTGCCGCTGCGCACCCTCCAGCGAGGAAGAGCTCTGCCCAGAGATGTCCAGCCCCACTTCGCGCATGACATCGACGGCTAAAGGGTGAAGCGTGGCACGGTAGCGAAGCCCTCCGCTCTGTACGAAAATGCGGTTCTCTGTCATCCCACGGAGAAGCCCTTCCGCCATCTGCGTCCTGGCGCGATTCGTGACGCCGGCCACAAGGATGCCGCGGCAGCTCGTCATTCACAGAATAAAAAGAGGCCCTAGTGTCTATACTTGTAGATGTGGTAGAGAGTGCAAAAGAGAGAGAAAAAAAAAAGAAGAGTGGGGAAAAATGAGGCAAAAAAAAACACCAAGGTTGTTGAGAAACAGAATTTTTTGCTGTTGTGTTTTTGGATCTGCCTGTGTAAGGCTGCACAGTCGCACTCCAAAGATAGCAATCAAAGGAGAAAAAAAAAATGAGAGTGGTCAGTTTTAAAAAGGTGCTCGTTTACATATCAGGTATTCGAATAGATTTATATATAATATTTAGTTTACATCGAAATATCAAACTCGCCGCAGTCCGTGATGAGGATCGTCTGTCTAGGCGCTTGGTTATGCTTCGTCTCAGTGTCATGGATGGCATCCACGACCTGCATGCCGTCCATCACGCGGCCGAACGCAACGTAGTGGCCGTTCATCCACGACATCTTCTTCCGCGTGATGTAGAAGGATGACGCGTTCGTGTGCTCGCCGTCGTTGCACATGCCGAGCACACCAGGGGCATCGTGCTCTACCGCAAAGGACTCATCCGGGAAGCTGGGGCCGTAGCACGAGTAGCCGCCGTTGCCGGTGTGTCCAGGCGAAATGTCGCCTCCCATGACCCACGCGTCCTTCAGCACGCGGAAGAAGGTGGTGCCTTTGTAGGACAGGTGGATCTTCTCCCCCGTGCCCTCGGCGGCCACGTCGTCCATGTTGCCGCGGCAGAGGAGGCAAAAGTTCTGCGCGGTGCGAGGGAGCAGCTTGGAGTACACCTCGAAGGTGACGCGGCCCACCGCGTGGTCGCCTATCTTCACGTCCATCCAGCAGTAGCGATTGCCGCGGTTGCGCAGAAAGCTCAGCCACGACCGCTGGGCCCGGTTGGCGTAGGAGTCCGCGTGGTTGTCCGGGACGGCCACTACCTTGTAGGAGGTGAGCTGCTGTGCCTTTGCCAGGAAGTCGTGTGCGCTCAGCGTGCTGTTGTCCCCGTCGCACACCACCACTACCTGGGCCTCCGGGTCCGCCACGACGCCCACCTTCACCCAACGCGCGCGGCGCTGGTAGAAGTCCTGCGGCACCTCCTCCACCACCGAGACGCGGAGAGTGTCGGAGTGCGTCTGGCGAAGGTGATCGTGCACCTCCCTACATTTTTGGAAGTCTGCCGTATTGATGAGGCCGTAGACCGTATAAGACAGCATATTTACTTTTTGTAGTTGTTGTTATTCTTTTTGTCCTTTATTTTATTACCAACGTGGAGAAAAAAAAATAGAGACTTTGTGAAGAGCACAGAGACGAAAAAACGAGAGGAGAGAGAAACAATCATAATTAAATGTCTAAAAAATAATAATAATATTCACATAGTATACGCATATATACAACGCAAATGCTCTCATTTAAAACTATGACACTCACTGACGTCAATCCACAATTGATGTGTACTAGTTGTATTTACAATGTACCAGAAGAAGATAAACATAGTATTCCAAAAGCAACTGACTGTGTAGCAGTCAGCACAGGAAAAAAAAAAAAGTACTCCAACGACCGAAGCTCACTTTATTTGCTTACTAAGCCACTCCTTTGCGTCGATGTAACGGTCGGCGCCAGACTCCAGGCGGCAGTAGTAGTTGGCGCCGGCGCCCACAAGCGCGGGCACGCCGCCGCACGCTAAGATGCACCCCGTCACAGCAGCCACGCGCATCGGGTAGGTCTTCTGCACGTACGCGATGTCCTCCTCCAAGTCGCGCGTCGGCATCACAGGGCCCGCCACCAGGCCCGCGCGCCGCAGCAGCGTGCGGGCCGCCCTCACCGTCTCGTCCTCCTTCTTCACGGGCGGCGCGCGCACCTCTAGCGGTACCGGCACAAACGCCTGCATCAGCGCGAACCCGCCCGCGCACTGGAAAATCGTCTTGGTCAGACCACCGTAGGACATGTGGGCCAGTGTATAGAACGGGAAGGGTGTGAATATAAATGTAAATGTAAGTACAGATGTATAAATGTTTGGATCTAATTTGTATTTGGAGAATCTAAGTTCTTCACATTAAAAAAAAAAAAAGGAGCAGAACAGGAGAAAGACAGGTAAATGGAGTGGTTGTGTGCGTGCATGCACAGGAAAAGTAGAGTTATGTATAAAAAGAAACTGTTGTGTATTCTAGACGTAAAATAGTCATACATACGGAAGTAGAAAAATGGAATAGGAGATAAAGACGAAAACATGCATTTAACAAATCTAAGTTCTAAATATAAATGTGTGAGTCTGTGTGTGTGTGTGTGTGTGTGTGTGTG